>JASDQU010310287.1:34684-63217 GCA_032191745.1 Picea mariana
TCATTATTAACGAATATCTTAGCCACTTATTAACATTTCACCTTTTATCAATCCCAAAGGCCATCTTATTCTTTATTTAATCTCAACGACCATTTTTTACTTTATTATTTAATTCCTTACCTAACTCCTTCTCAATGGTTACCTTCCTATCCAGATCTTTAAATACAAAAGCTCAACACTAGTTTCATACATATGATCTTTTTTTGTCCCTGATGATGGGTGGAGTGTCCACTCGAAACATTGGACATTTCGAAAACCATGTACACAGTGCTTGTTACAAGGGAAAAACTTTCTATGGTGAAGGGTAAACCACAACAGACAGGTATGACTGAATAAATCAACTCAATTCCAACATGTGCTATATAAACTAATTTGCAATATGAGGAAGAAGACTACCTCGATCCAATCGTTTGATGTCATTCCACCATTGAGCACTTTGACCCAAAGCTTTACACCTGCAAGAAGTTCTCAACAAACAAGCGATGCAAGTATATAGTGGCAATATATAAAATGAGTTAGCACATCAGATAGCACAATCCATTAATAAACATTACAAACATGCCCATGGATAATAATCATATATTTGCAAGATATCGATAGGACGGGAAAGGAGTATTTCTATTAATAATTGATCAACAGAAGTATCAACATTACAGACTTCTGTGTCGGCACGGTTCGAAACCAAGAAACCAAGTTCCTTCCAACTGGGTCTCCACCACTTCAATCCTCCACCAAAGGCAAGCTCATAGCAAAGAGATAATGAGGTCCTCTTGACAATAAGGAAAGAGCTTGGGGGTTGAACACTATGTTTAGACTTGAGGGACAAAGGGATGCAGACTCAATATGAAGTAATTTCTTCAGAGTAACTTTGCTCTCAAAGTTGAATGATTTCTCCTCCTCTTTCCATAGCTCGAAATTGTGCTCTTATAGCCTCCAAAATGCAACTGAAGGGCCAAGTCAGAACATTTCCAGTATATGGAAGGCCAAAGATCAGAGATCTTTTGTAGTGACATGGAAAGCCGACCTCATTTTGTATTTTCTAGCACAAATCCTGATATACACGAGCTGTAGTGGAGCAGCAAGCGTATACGCATCTTGCAAAGCAGTTAGGGAGCGTATATGTGGAAAAATATATATTTTTGGCTCTGGATTTATCAAAAAGGGGTTAATAAGTCTGCATAGGGAAATGGAAAAAGGCCCTTTGTGCAAGATAGCAATGGTGAGGCAAATCTTGCTATAACAGATGCCCCCTAATGTGTGAGATCAGAGGAGTATCTGCGATGGCCGAAATACATTATAAATAACCCAGAAGTGGAGTGGTAGAGAACCAGCTGGACGAACTCAATTGCTCATTACATTATGTAGTGACTTTGCATACATGGTTGTCGAGAATACAATGCAGATCCATGTGGAAAATATACCAACAAGTGTTCATGGCCATGAGTAGGCAAGTATAAATGCGGTTACATGCTAATAGATGTCATAGTCACGAACAAGGCCCAATGAAACCAGTCTCAAAATCAATCTGAAGATATCTGTATACCATGGAGTACAATATGATCTCCCATGATCGCTGAAGTCAAATAGGTATTGGTCCAATGAAATGAAAGCAACAACACAAGAAAGCTGTGTCCACAAAGTGATGTCTTCAAGTCTTCAATACAATCCGCCAATGGTGCAAGTCTACATCATGTGAATAAATGAGTTGAGGTCGAACACGATGAGACATCGTTTGATTACTGGTCATTGAGGTATACCGTTAACAAATGTGAGGCAACCTACCAATGATGAAAGTAGGTATCAAGGCACCAAGTACATATCTACAAATGTGAATAAAGGAGCTGGTGTCGAACACTTGAGAGATCCATTGATCAGGAGACATTGATGTATTCCCATCTGTCAATGGCGAGAGAGCCTGCCACTAATGACTGCAAGCCTCGAGGTACTCAAAAAACTCTAGGTCTCGTATCCAAAATACATGAGTTGAAGTCGATGGAAAGAGACCCGCTGAAAGGAGAGCATTAAGGCATCTCTCATCAGTCAGCACGAGGAACAAAGCAGGAGCTTCATGATTTGGTGGAGATCGGACGAAGAACATGTTCATGAACCAATGAACCTGTGTGTCTTTCGCGTGTGCCAAATGCAAGCGGTACACAAAAAAGACCCTCTGAATAGAAGCCAATGATGAAAACTACTGAAAAAGGCGAGGAAACCACCAATAAGGCTAATGGAATCCAAGATACCGCACGAATCCCAAAGTGTGAATAGATGTCTTACCGTCGAACACAAGGGAAACCACCCAATCAACGACCCATGATGAAATGTTGATTGATGGGTTCAAGGTGACCTACTAATGATGAAAGTAGGGCCAGGATGCATCATAAGACCAAAGTATCATGTGATTTTGAGACAAACTGAGGGTATGACTGACATGCAAAGTCAAGATTTCTAAGGAGTGGCCGACACAGGTTGATAGACTTCCTTTGAACAAGAGCATGAGACATACAGTGGACTCTGGTAGCATAGACTTAATGATGTGACAACTAGATGCAAGAGGCATCCATAATATTCTCTATAGTGATTGGAAGATTAACCAGTTGGTAGAGAAAATTCTGTAACGAGATCAACTTCCTAAGGCCATGCTAAACCCAAAATTATGATGACGCAAGGACTCAATAAATTTGTGCTATGTTCAAAGGCGACACGACTGCTGCCAATTACAATATAGTACTCCCTTCCCGCCCGTCTTTTTTTTTTTTCATAACAAGTGAATGCTATGATACAGAGGAGGGAACGAGTGTCGCAAGTAAGAAAAACTAGTTCTAGCAGTGGAACGTACCTATGCTCAATGCAAGGAAATGCGTGCAGGAGATGGACACTCAGGGTGATGTTCCCTCCAGGGTATAGGGTGTCAAATTGCGAAGGATATAAACATGACTCTGCTTGGTTGAGGATGCAAACTTCTTGGGCCATGGTTTATAACGCAAAGTGAGAACCGGCTAAAGGCTCAATACTGCAAGCAAGGGCATGAGATGCAATCACAATTTAACACCAAAAAATGTCCTTTTTTATATATTTTAGTCTACTTGGTGTGAAAAAAGGGGTAAACTTGTGCCAAATAGACATCTTTTCAAATCCAATTTACGAGTGTGAAAAAGACAAGTTCACTCGGCTATCTTTTCCATTTTTTATAGCAAGTCGGAAAAGAGCTTAACTAAGACTCATGATCTTTCAAATCCAATTTTAATGAGTGTGAAAGGGACAAATCACTCGACGATCTTTTCAATTTTTAATAACGAGTCGGAAAAAATCTTAACTAAGACTCATGACCTTTCAAATCCAAATTAATGAGAGTGAAAGGAGAAAATCGCTCGACAATCTTTTCTCTTTTTGAACGAGTCGAAAAAGGGCTTAACTTGGACTCGTTCAGAGATTCTAGGCGGAAATTCACCGGGGAGGCCAAGGCTCCCATGCGGACCTTCTGTGGAATGTCAGTATCTTACGAAGAACTGACACACGCTTGGGAAGACCCAAAGCTCTCCAAGTCAAGGAGGACAAAGTGCTAACAGAGGTTATCATCTCCGTGATATATAAGATAATGTCTCTTCCTGGAAAAGACATATGTGAAGGCATTGGATACCCCACAAGACCATCCCAATCAAAGGGAACCTCGTCAAGACTTAGAGGGATAGAACTCAGGAAGAGTAAAACTCTCTCTTGTTCAGAAGGTGAAGTAATAGAACTGCTAAGGACATGGCATAGAAGGTATAGAACCAGAACCAGAAGAGCAGGATCGACCAAAAATTGCATGGGCGTGACCGCTTCCTTAGAATTATCACTCTCCAAGAGAAGAGTGGGGTCGATCAAATATTTCATCAATACGACCACTTCCTCAACCATTGGTTGAATAGGCTGTGAGACAATAAGGTCAAGAGGTGTATCACCCCAAAAAACAAGAGTGTTTTCGGTCAAAGATTGCATCGACACGACTGTTGGTTGAACAAGATGCGAGACAACAAGGTCAAGAGACGCATCACCCTCGAACATAGGAGAGGTGTCGGTCGAAGATTGCATCGACACAACCATAGGTTGAACGGGATGTGAGACAACAAGGTCAAAGGACACATCAATCCCTAAAGGAAAAGAGGTGTTAGCCGAAGATTGCATCAGCATGATTATTGTATCAACCAAAGAAGGAACAAAGTGTTGTGAAACCATAGATGCCTCAGAACTTGAAGGGCCCTTAGGAGAGCCCCACGCTTCTGGTATCCCAACAATAACATGACACAAACGAGTAAGGTGACTTCCTTTGCAAGTACTGCAAAGGAATCTAGGATTACATCTGAGACGTCTAGGCTTCTCAATAATATGAATTCCCCCAGCATGACTTGCAGTGGCTGGTGACATGCTCTCAGCATGACTTGCAGAGGCTAGTAGAAAATCTCCAACATGACTAGCAGAGGTTGGTGATGAATCCCCAACATGACTAGTAGAGGTTGGTGATGAATCCCCAACATGACTAGCAGAGGTTGGTGATGGATGTGTAGTGTGACTAGAAGTGACCAGACATGTGCCCCCAACATGACTTGCAGTGGCTGGTTGTAGGTCTTCAACATGACTCGCAAAGGTTGTCGACCAATCTCCAACATGACTAGCAGAGGTTGGTGATATAACACCAGTATGACACACAGTGACTAGACTTGTGCCCCCAACATGACTTGCAATGGCTGGTTACAGGTCTTCAACATGACTCCCGGAGGTTGTTGACCAATCTCCAACATGACTAGCAGCGGTTGGTGATATAATTCCAGTATGCCATGCAATGACTGGACTTGTGGCAGTAGTGAATTGTGGAATTTGAGTCCAAGGTGTATGGAAAGATTGATTTTGAGAAATTGTAGGCCAGGAAGGATCTTGGTTTACACCCTGTCCCTGTCCGGCAGGACAATATCCTCCTCCATACTGATTCATAAAGGGTTGTAAGGGCATAAACATTGAGGAAGCCGCTTGTGAAGAGAAAGCGACATGACAAGGGTTACTCACGTGAGGATATATTTTGCCCCCAGGCTAAGGAACTTCATGAGGGGGCTTGCCCATACTATAAAAAAAACTCCCCCCGGATGAAACACCAGAGGATAGACGGAGGTCTGCCATGGGAAAAGTGTTTGTAGGAACTGACATAGCGGAAGAAGGATAAGTGGACGGAGTGTGATAAGTAGAATGATTACTTAATTGGGTACTTACTTCTAGTATAGTGGATTCATAGGAAGGAAGATTCCAACCTCCTATCGTAAGAGGTGTTTAAAGGATATGACTCCCACCAAATGGAGAGGGATAGAAGGAGGCATCATGCCCCCATACCCAAAACTTGTATTCGCATAAGGAGGTGAGACATAGGATGGTAAGTGCGAAGAAATATCAGACATACCATGAGAAAAATGATTAGGGACCCAAGGCGTAGACTGAGTACCATAATTCTGCATACCATAACAAAGTGGAAGGATCCATCCCCATGAAATGAGGAGGCATCATGGGGGGGGGGGNCCAAAAACCAGAGTCCTAGGGCCAACTAGTAATCAAAGAGCATACCAAAAAGTCAAACAACCAATATGCATGCAAACGGGCTAAAGTGGTTGAGTGGCCTCCCTCGCTAAAGAAGGTATGCCTCATCCAGGAGGGACCTGAGACTCCCTGCTAAAGTTTGGAGGTAACATAATCAGTTATAAGGGTCCTCATAGGCTTAACAACCAGTCGGTCAGATCCCCCCGGAGAGGTAATCTTCCATGTGTTGTCAGACCCCTATCTGACTCAAGATACAAGCAGAATAACCCCTCCAAGTAACCTATGAGAAACCTAAGTCAAGCAACTAATCAACCATTGTATAACCAATGCACTGGCGAACACTTGTAAGTATGGATTACCGTATGGGCAGGGTAGCAAAGCCTGAAACCTTGAAAGTACCGCCTCTCACAGAGGTATGGATACTAGCAAGATCCCCGAATGCGAATAAATCCACAGAAATATCTCTGACGCTAGGTGAGTATCCAGGGGTTATCCCTTCAACAAACTTCGCGCAACCTCGTGCTTAACTCTGGTGTGAGCGAAACCTCCTGATATTACCAATTATACAATGGATTTCTCAACTCCCTGTCTCAGACACATATGTTGATTTAATTGCCTTGGAGAAGTTTACTCACAAAATCCTATTCCAAGGTACTAAATCCTAAGCTAGTTTGTGCACCCTAAAAATAAAATCGCGACTAATCAATTTTAGTTTAAAGCGTAAATTTTATTGGTCCTAGTTACTCAAAAAGGTATGGAAGTGAAACTCATGGTGTTATGACTCTGCATAAAAATTAAAATAGATATAATGCAAAGCCTAACTTTAACTTTTCAGTGAATGATATGCTAATAAAAACAATGCAGTCTTCAATTTCAAATCTGCAATTCAAAAGTAAAATGCAATCTTTCGTTAAATATCCTAAGCTAATGATGAAGATTCAAAGACAAAAATGCCAACCAATGCAAAATGCCTATTTTTTTTGTATTTTCAATGTACTAAAAAAAAAATGCATGGACTGATAAGCAACCTGATATATAAATTCTACTGTGTATAAAAACAGTAACTCAAGCAAAATACCAAGTAGCCAAGAAAACAACCTAGAAACCAAGGACAAACTAAAAATAGAAAACAAAGAGAAAGACTCCGCCCAAAAATTCAACTCCAAACAGGTTTCCTGTCATCCCAGATAATCTCAACAGGCACTACAAAGACCTAAGAAGGCTCAGTAATCCTCAAATCCTACCCAACAATCACTAAACCAAGCAAGCAAGCAAGGGGAAGTGGTATACACGATTGTTCAGGAGAACAGAGCGTATATACACATCTTGCAGTGAGACAACAAGCATGTATACACAACTGTCAAGGCAAAAAGTGCGTATATGCTTTGAAACAAGGCCAAGCAAGGGTAAAAGGTTGAAAACTCAGACCCAAACTGAACATAATCTGTCCAGCAGTGATACGACAAGAAACACAAAGGAAAAAGAGCAATGTAAGAAGAAAAAGTACTTCAACCCTTAGAAGGAAGATCTATACCCAGTATGGTCACCAATTCTGTTACAATGAAAAACTCTCTATGGCCAAGGGTAAACCACAACAAACAGGTATGACTGTAGAAATCAACTCAATTCCAACATGTGCTATATAAACTAATGTGCAATACGAGGAAGAAGCCTACCTCTATCCAATCGTTTGATGTCGTTCCACCGTTGAGCACTTTGACCCAAAGCTTTACACCTGCAATAAGTTCTCAACAAACAAGGGATGTAAGTATGTAGTGGCAATATATAAAATGAATTAGCACATCAGATAGCACAATCCATTAATAAACATTACAAACATGTCCATGGATAGTAATCATATATTTGCAAGATATCGATAGGACGGGAAAGGAGTATTTTTATTAATAATTGATCAACAGAAGTATCAACATTATAGACTTCCGTGTCGGCACGGTTCGAAACCAAGAAACCAAGTTCCTTCCAACTGGGTCTCCACCACTTCAATCCTCCACCAAAGGCAAGCTCATAGCAAAGAGGTAATGAGGTCCTCTCGACAATAAGGAAAGAGCTTGGGGGCTGAACACTCTATTCAGACTTGAGGGACAAAGGGATGCAGACTCAATATGAAGTAATTTCTTCAGAGTAACTTTGCTCTCAAAGTTGAATGCTTTCTCCTCCTCTTTCCATAGCTCGAAATTGTGCTCTTATAGCCTCCAGAATGCAACTAAAGGGCCGAGTCAGAACGTTTCCAGTATATGGAAGGCCAAAGATCAGAGATATTTTGTCATGACATGGAAACCCGACCTCATTTTGTATTTTCTAGCACAAATCCCGATATATGCGAGTTGTAGTGGAGCAACAAGCGTATACACATCTTGCAAAGTAGTTAGGGAGCGTATATGTGGAAAATAATATATTTTTGGCTCTGGATTTATCAAAAAGGGGTTGATAAGTGTGCATAGGGAAATGAACAAAGGCCCTCTATGCAAGATAACAATGGTGAGGCAAATCTTGCTATAACAATGCTTATCCAGAAATACTTTCTACATTATGTCTAACTATGAAAAATTTCACTCTCAAATGTATTCTTGAAGTTTTTAACTTCAAAGAAATCATAAAATGGTGTGCACGAAGGTTCAATTCTAGGACAAGAATGATTAAATTAACACCAAAAACAAAGAATCCAGTCGTGTTGGTTGTGGAGCCTGATTATCTTCCTGATTCATAGGTCTTTGTTTTCAGGCATGTTTATACCCCATGAATACTTTACAACCGAGAAGAATGTACACTCCTCCATGCGGGGGAGTACAGGGGGGGTTTAACCCCTTGAGGGGTCCGGAGGCAAGCGAGCCCCTAGCAGGGGTTCGGGGGTGAAGCCCTCAAAGAAAAAATTTCCTTGTAAATGTATATTGTAATTTCATAGTAAATATGGACCATTCATTATAAGGTCACATATATGACGGTAGAAGTTATGTTAGGTTTTTTTGCCCCAGAAGGCAACCCTCTTTTATGAGGGAAATGTATTGTGGCTATGTATCATTGGCGAATATTGTATTCTAAGTGAGTAGACTGTGAAAGAAATAAGAGAAAGTTACAACGGGTGTGTTGTAGGTTGTATCCATTCACTTGTTGGATAATAATAAAGGAAGGACCTGGCAATTTCTCTAGTGGATGTAGCCCACACAGGGTGAACCACGTATATCTGTGTCTCTATTGTATTGTGTATCTTCTGTGTTTTATTTCCACATTTGTTTTATTTTATTGCTCAGTGATCCTATTTTTCTAACATCTGGTATCAAAGCGAGGTTAACTCACAGGAAAACATCGTTCCTGGTTTGAGTGGGAGCAATGGAAGAAGATGGAAAGTTTAGGGTCGAGAAATTTAATGGACAAAACTAGCAGTTATGGAAGATGCAGATGGAATATTATTTATATCATAAGGATATATTCCTACCATTGGGTGGAATAGAAAAGAAACCGATGGACATGAAGGACGAAGAATGGGAGGTTCTTCACAGAAAGGTACTAGGAATGATACAACTGAGCCTAGAAGCATCGACGGTTTTCAATATTTCGAAAGAAAATAAAATGAAGGAGATGATGGACGCATTGGATAAACTGTATGAAAATACCTCAACATCCAATAAGTTATTTCTATTGAAGAGATTATTTAATATGAAGATGTAAGAAGGTGGGTCTGTTGCAAATCATTTAAATGAATTTAATACGGTTACTAATTAACTAAGTTTTGTAAAATTGGACTTTGATGATGAGGTCATGGATCTTATAATCTTGTGCTCATTGCCAAAAAGATGGAACGAATTTGTCATGGTTGTAAGTAACTCTGTCTCTGGTTCAAACACTTTAAAATTTGATTATGTTTTTGGTGTTATCCTTAGTGAGGAAATGCGACAGAAAATCATAGGTGAGACATTAGGTAATGTGTTAAACATGGAGAACAAGGGAAGACAAAAGGATAGACGAAAGAAATCAAGGAACCACGAGAATTCTATGAAGGGCAGATCCAAATCCATATTTGGAAATATAGAGTGTTGGAATTGTGGGAAGAAGGGACATCTGAAGAAATATTGTAGAGCTCCAAAGAAACAAAGAGATGGACAGTGGGAGAAAAATCAGGAAGCAAATGTAACAGGTGATGTGTTACAAGATGCTTTGATTCATTCTGTAGATAATATTTTTGAGTCTTGGGTAGTAGATTTAGGGGCTTCATTTCATGCCATGGCCCATAGGAAACATTTTATAGATTATGTTCAAGGTGATTTTGGACAAGTTCATTTGGGTGATGATGCACCATGCAAAATTGTTGGAATGGGAAAGGTAAAAATAAAGAAAAACAATCAAAACCAACGGTTGTTGAAAGAGGTAAGACATGTTCCACATCTAAGGAAAAACGTCATTTCAACAGGGCAGTTGACAAGTGAAGGTTGTATATCCATATTTACAGATAAGGTGTGGAAGGTCACCAAAGGATCATTGGTGATATCAAAAGGAGAGAAGGTAGGTACATTGTATTTATGTACTGGTAATATTGACTCTTCTATCTCTTTAGCTTCTACAGGAGTGGATACATCACTGTGGCATCACAGGCTTGGACACATGAGTGAGAAGGGGATGCAGATACTTCACAAAATAAATTTGTTGCCAGATCTTAAACAAATTGATTTGGATTTCTGTGAGGATTGTGTCTATGGAAAACATAAGAGAGTTAGATTTCTCATAGTCGGAAAAGAAAAAAAGAGTGAAAGGTTAGAGATTGTGCATATAGATGTATGGGGACCATATTAGGTATCATTTCTTGGTGGCTCTCATTATTATGTTACTTTTATTGATGATGCAACTAGAAAATCTTGTGTTTATTTCATTCGACAAAAATATGATGTTTTTGAGACTTTTAAGAAATGGAAAGCTTTTGTTGAGAATGAGACAGGAAAAAGGTTGAAGTGTCTCAGATCAGAGAATGGAGGTGAATATTGCAGCAAGGAGTTTGATGATTATTTTTCATACCATAGGATTCGTAGAGAGAAGACAGTTCCAGGAACACCACAAGAAAATGGTGTGTTAGAAAGGATGAACAGGACAATCATGGAGTGTGCAAGGAGTATGAGATTGCAGGTTGGTTTGCCCTTACAGTTCTGGGCAGATGTTGTAGATATTGTTTTTTACTTAATAAATAGAGGACCTTCAAGTTCTTTGGATGGTGGAATTCTAGAGGAGGCATTTACAGGTAAAAAGGTAAACTATCCCTTTTGAAGACTTTAGGTTGTGAATCATTTGTCCATATTGATAAAGAAAATAGAGCAAAGCTTGAGGAAAAAATCAAGAAGTGTACCTTTATTGGATACAATGTTTATGATTTTGGTTATTGTTTATGGGTTTATGAAAATCACAAAATCATTAAGAGTAGAGATGTCATATTCAATGAGAAGGTCATGTACAAAGATCAGTGGTAGGAAAAGAAACAGGAAAAAGAAAAACCAGAATACACAATTCTTGATGACATCACTGAAAAAGAAATTCCAAAGGTACCAGAAAATAAAAATGTACAACAACAGGAGAAGCAAGTGCCTCAAACTCCTACAAGTGTTGTGACAAGATCTACCAGGTTAAGTAGACCCCCTGAACGATACTCTCCTTCATTGTATTATTTATTGTTGACTGATTCTGGTGAACCAGAATGTTATGAAGAGACAATGCAGGTAGACACCAAAAATAATTGGGAGCAAGGAATGAAAGAGGAAATGGATTCCCTCGTAAATAACCAGACTTGGGATTTGGTTCCGTTTCCTGCAGGAAAAAGAGCATTGCAGAATAAATGGGTTTACAAGTTGAAGGAAGAAGATGGAGGAAAAAAACGATACAAGGCTAGACTTGTTGTAAAGGGGTTTGCACAAAAAAAATGTATATATTTTGATGAAATATTTTCTCTTGTTGTTAAAATGACTTCAATTAGGACTATTTTAAGTCTTGTGACAGTAGAAGATTTGCATCTTGAACAGTTAGATGTAAAAATAGTTTTTCTCCATGGGGATTTATAGGAAGAGATTTATATGCAACAACCACAGGGGTATGGGGTCAAAGGGAAGAAGAATTTGGTATGTAGGTTGAGGAAGAGATTGTATGGCCTAAAGCAAGATCCAAGGCAGTGGTATTTGAAGTTTGATAGGTTTATGACAGAACAAGGTTATAGTAGATGTCATTTTGATCACTGTGTTTATTTTAAAAGGCTAGAAAATGGAAGCTATATTATCTTGCTATTATATGTAGATGATATGCTTGTTGCAGGTTCTAATATGTAGGATATAAATGTGCTCAAGAAGAAATTATCTAATTCATTTGCAATGAAGGATTTGGGTGGTGCAAATAAAATCCTTGGTATGAGAATAACAAGAGACAAGAAAAATCGCAAATTGATATTGTCTCAGGGTGAGTACATAGAAAAGGTGTTGGAGAGGTTTAGAATGTAGAATGCAAAACTGGTTAGTACACCTTTGGCCAACCATTTCAAATTAAATAAGGAAATGTGCCCCAAGACATAGCAGTTGGCAGCTTGATGTATGGGATGGTTTGCACAAGATTAGATATTGCACATGCAGTGGGAGTTGTGAGCATGTATATGAACAATCCAGGTAAATAACATTGGGAGGTTATNAAGGAAATGTGCCCCAAGACATAGCAGTTGGCAGCTTGATGTATGGGATGGTTTGCACAAGATTAGATATTGCACATGCAGTGGGAGTTGTGAGCATGTATATGAACAATCCAGGTAAATAACATTGGGAGGTAGTAAAGTGGATTCTCGGGTATTTGAGAGGTACGGCTACTCATGGATTATGTTTTGAAGGTTTAGACACTGTTCTCCAGGGATATGTTGATTCATATATGGCAGGTGATAAAGATAGCAGGAGGAGCACCACAGGGTATGTTTTTACTGTAGGTGGAACAACAATAAGTTGGATTTTGAAACTGCAAAAGGTTGTTGCACTTTCAACAACAAAAGCAGAGTATGTTGCTGCTACAGAGGCTAGTAAAGAAATGTTTTGATTACAGAGGTTTATGGAGGAATTGGAAAAGAATGATGAGAATAGTAGGTTGTACTATGACAATGAGAGTGTCATTCATCTTGAAAATAACTCAACCTTCCATTCAAATACTAAGCATATAAATCTCAGGTACCATTCATATGATATGTCTTGCAAGATGGACATTTGAAGTTGAAAAAGATACACACTAGCCAAAATCCTGCAGACATCTTAACTAAGAGAGTAACCAGGGAGAAATTGAGTTCCTGCTCAGTTTCAGTTGGTCTTCAAGCATGAAGGTGAAGATGATAAATTTTCCAGGTCCAAGAAGGATCATAGTCCAACATATACAACAACGGTGGAGTTGTTGAGATCAGTCTCCAAGTGGGAGATTGTTGGTTGTGGAGCCTGATTATCTTCCTGATTCATAGGTCTTTGTTTTCAGCCATGTTTATACTCCATGAAGACTTTACACCCAGTAAGAATGTACACTCCTCCACATGGGGGAGTGTAGGGGGGGGTTACTCCCCTGCAAGGTCCGGGGGCAAGTGGGCCCTCGAAGGAAAAATTGCATTGTAAATGTATATTGTAATTTCATAGTAAATCTGGACCGTTCATTATAAGGTCAAAAATCTGACGGTAGAAGTTATGTTAGGGTTTTTTACCCTAGAAGGAAACTCTCTTTTATGAGGGAAATGTATTGCGGCTATGTATCATTGGTGAATAATATATTCTGAGTGAGGAGACTGTGAGAGAAAGAAGAGGAAGTTGCAGCAGGTGTGTTGTAGGTTGTATCACTTCATTTGTTGGATAATAATAAAGGAAGGACCTGAAAATTTCTCTGGTGGATGTAGCCCACCCTGGGTGAACCACGTATATCTATGTCTCTATTGTATTATGTATCTTCTGTGTTTTATTTCAGCATTTATTTTGTTTATTGCTCTGTGATCCTTTTTTTTTTACAAGTCGTCCTTACTCCGAAGATGTTCAAGAAAATTCTTCATCTTCCATGTTATGGGATTAATCGGTAAATGTGGACATAAACAGATCTCCCGAAATACACCTAGATCTAGAAAAAAACAGAACAAAATATGACGCTTTCCCTAAGCTCTAACTATTGAGTTTACTAGTTAACAAAAGATAGGCGACATACCGTTTAAATGTCACTTCCTCTTGCCATTGTCATCCTATCTCCACTCCGGTGCTCCTGTGATATTGAATCTGCAAGGGAATACAAGCTAACCAAAGTGAAAGAAATCCAATATACTCAACAAGAACTTATGCATGTGATCAAGGAATCATACAATAAAACAAGACAAGTCTTATGTGAAAGAAACATATCACTGTATTATATTAAAGTGAAAGTGGAGATTACAACCAAAGCCTTGATGTCGCAAGGTCCCCTTTCGATGACCCTTTGCTCCAAAACACACACTTGCTCCAATATTGAATGAAGAAGATCCACAATGACTTGATGAACTGAAATGAAGCTCTCAATTATGAGCTGAAGTAGAATTCCTCATCCAATTCTTAGCCTGTTCAACCTTAACCTTGCTTAACCTTTTCCATGAGAGATCCCTCTTTATATAGGGGAAAGAGAGATGGTTTGAAGAGATTAGCATGATCCCACCAAATTAGAGAAGTGAGTAAGATCCAAACCATTCAGACGCCACCTCATCTTCTAGAAGATTCCCTTATAGAAATTTCGTGAAGTTTGAATTTTCCTTGGATTTTGACATCGTCACACCCTAGCTATAGTGCGGCCTGAAGAGATGTCGCAATCCAACTCTAGAGAAGGGAGTGATGATCAATCATCATCACACCCTGTGCCTTTTGTAGCCTTCGACGACCTTCTTTAATAAGGTTTTTGAGAGGAGAAAGCCAGTCACTTTCCTCATGGAAAAATACTCTTTTTGGGAACATGAACACATGTTTTTCAATGGATCACTGGGGTGACTAAAATTATGTGTAACATAATTCCCCCCAAAGTATGAGGCTCGAACTCGTGACAACTAAAATATGTTGTAGAATGTGTGTGTCGGAAACAAGGAGCACACTAATCAGGAACCTGCAAACAATCAAGCATCAACATAATAATATACCATTGTCCGAGGTAGGCATTCCCATAATCAGATTACAAAATGTCAAGTGAGTCATGGCCACTAAATATACACTATGGATCCATGTCATTATGAATCGACATAGCCACCCAAAATACATTGTGGATCTATGCTCTAAAGAATTCAAATTCGGACATAGCCATGGGACATACAAAGTGGATCTATGTGTCAATACAAATCATGAATACTTTGTCGCAACCTAGACCAAAATGGTATGATCCAGGGTATTCATTTCCATCATCCTTCAGTATGAATCTAACCATGTGATTACAGGTGTTGAAGTCGAACATGGTAGAAACCACTTGATTACAGGTCATTAATGAAAATCATTAACAAGTGCGAGGGAAATCACCATTGATGTTAATGACTCCCAAGGTACCCCAGTACAATCCAACGAATGTGAATAAATGAGTTGAAGTCAAATACTCGATGGAATATTCCAATCAGGGGTCAATGATGTGAACCCACTGTTGAAAGCGAAGAAACCTTCCATTGAGGCATGCAGGCTCTAAGGTACTGAATGATTTCTATGTCTGGTTCCTGGATAATGAGTTGAAGTCGACAAGAAAAGACTCGTCACAGAAGGGCCTTGATGTATCCCCCATCAATGACACGAAACAAGTAACAGATTTGAGGTGGATCAGAGTGTAAAGTGATTTGAAATTGACACAGGGAAGGCCGACATGGTAGAATATTTATAATTGCAAATGGATGACTCGATAGAAATATTATTTAGTTTGGACTTCTCTTGAAAATATGAATGACACGACAATGGTATTGGCAACATTGACTCAAGGAGGACACAACATATAGACATGCAGATGATCAAACGAGAGACAAATGGACTTCCAAACTCAAATACAATGACGAAGGGGGGTGTCATGTTCAAGAGCAACTATTACTGCTACTAACACGGATACAGAGACACATTTCTTTCCGAAATTTTCCCCACCATTTATGATGAGTACCTTTTTATTTTTACGCAAGCTTGAGGAGGATAAAATATTATTGTTGATGTAAGCTCATCATTCAGATGAGTCCCTCAGAGTATGTTTAACAAACCCTAAGAAGGAGTGGCTTGGTCTCATATGGGTCTTTCGATGTTTGTTTAATGAGTCCAAAGAAAGAAAACTTAGGGGTTGAGAGTCTAAAAACCACTTAAAGAGAACTCCATCAGGTCCTTTTTCGTAAATTAATCCGACGAGACCAAAAAAGTGATAATCTATCGCTCGTCAAATGTTTTCTTCAAATACTTTTACAAGCGTGAAAATAACAAGGTCGCTCGGTAATCTTTTCATTTTTATGAAGCATGAAAAGAGCTTAAAGAATACTCCATAGGTTTCGTTTTCCATGTTACCATTATGAGTTCAAAAAAGAGATAAAAGTATACTCAGTTACATTCTCATTGATTTATGAGCACGAGAAAGAAAAAAAACTTAGCTCAAAGTTTTTCTTGAAAAACCCTAAAAGAATTTGTACATGTGACAAATGTATAAAAACAAACCAAAAAGTGTATCCTTGTTCAACGTTTCACTCCTAGACTTTTTATCTGCAAAAAATCAACAGTTGAAAGTCGTTAGGACTTTAGGGTTTAGATGAAACATATAAAATACAAATGAAAAAGTGAATAAATCAATAAAAATGGATAAAACCCTCATTTCACTATTTCATTTGTCATTTCACCCAAACCTTGTTCAAAACCCCCCTTTTACCTCGATTTTCCACTATGGATTGTGGAGGGCACGGTTGATCATTCGACGAACCGTCTTCATAGAACATGTAATTTTCATCTCTTTCAACTTTCCATGGATTAAAATTTGTTTTTCATTTGTTAGAAATAGAATTTTGGGTTAATTTTTTGAGGGTACCTATGCGTAGAGGTCGTCGCAGACGCCCTATATCAGGCCCTGCGTCAATCTAATATTGTCGCAGGTGGCCCTATAGCTAGCCTGCGATGACTTCGCACTGTGAAGATGCCTTGGCCTACGACATGTGCAGCCCAAAAAGTTTTTAAAGATGAAAATGTCAATAAAAATTCTCCAGGGAAGAAGATAATGATGCTAATATCTCTTTATGGTTCCATTGCAGGTTTCCACTGTAAAAATGTCGGAATGGCGAGAGAGAGAAAAGGAGGAGGAAAACTACTTTGTCGGGAATGACCCAGGAATGGTAATGGCCCTTCGACAGTGTGGGTTGTTAAAAATTTTCAAAATCCAGGGTATGAGGGCCCAACTGAGATTACTCGAGTACCCAGTTCACATGTGGGATGTGAACGAGAAGGTGTTTCATGTGGGTGCTCACATTCTTATGTTAGATATCGAGGATATCTACTTCTTGACCGAGCTATCTCGTCATGGGTCCCGAGTAACACTTGCAGGTAGTAGGGGAGGTGGTGAGCCTATGAACCACTATATCAGTGCACATTGTGTGTCAGGTACTCAGAAGCATAGTAGTAAATTCACTATAAGATATGTCTGAGACTTTCCTCTACATACCATCCTCTATACCATCACATGCATGGCAGGGAGTGCAACTCCCCATATGGCTCTTCAGAGATGTTTTCAATATGCGTTGGAGTGTATGGAGCCCCGAGTTTTCAATTGGTGTGAAGGGGTTCTCAAGAGTATGAAAAACCAACTGACCAAGTGCAGGAGTGGTGAGCTGATACAGTTTGGATACAAGTCGATCTTGGTATCCTTATTCCTAGAGAGGGTTCCAGTTTTGCGCTTACAGGTAGAGTGGGGTATACCTGCCCCACCGGATCTGAGAATGAATAAGTGGGTCGATCTCATGGCACGACATGCATCCGATCCTATAATTATATATAACGATGTTTTCTTCGACTGGTTGAGAACTCATATGCTCATGGTCGATGACTATGCATATGTCGGGATGGACTTCCAAGGAGATCCAGACTTAGCTCTTCTTGAAGGTTCCTAATGGGGGGACATAGGTAAGAAGGACATTTTGTTTATATGGTGTTTTTGTTATTTTTAATGATATAAAATGTTTTTATGTTGTTTATCCGATGACTAATCAAACACTCTTTGATGATGCAGATTCAATTTCATCCCCTATCCAGAGGTGAGGGGAGAGAGGTGATGTAGCAAGAGTAGTGGTTGTTGACTATGAGACCATAGAACAAAACTTGGAGGGGCTCATGATGAATATCCCATATGCCTCTATCGATGATATCCTGAGGCATTACCAGCGCCACACAGTGGGCGTATCTGCTTCCATTGGTCGACTGCTTCATAGAGTGGCACGGCCAGTCGCATGTTATAGTGAGAAACATTTTTGATGCTCTATTGTATATGAATCCATGTGATCCACATTTTTTATATTTTGGTCTTCAGACAAAAATAATTTTTTGTAAAAAAAATTATTGTTATATATATGAGGCTTCTACCGACTTACTTGTTGTATATACAAAGTGTGATTGGATTTTATAAATGTCTCAAATGTATGTCTAACACATAATTAGCTAAAGCATCTATTAATGTATTTAGAGATCTAGGAATGTGTTGATATTCAATGTAATCAAAATGACGTTTCAAGAGGCGAATTCGTAAATATACCCTTAACAATGTAGGACTTCGCATAGAATACACATTACTCAACTGTAGGACCACTAACTGTGAATCCAGTCATACAACAAGATGATGAATTCCACGTGAAACAATTTCAGTCAATAATTCGATGACAGCATTGTATTTCATAATATTTTTAATTGCACGACCAAGGCAAACACCATGTAGACTAATCAGTTCATCCATAGGTGCATAGATTTCCCAAGCAACAGACGCTAAGTTTTGAGTAGTACGACTAGCGCCATCGGTGAAGCCAATGTAGGGTAGTGAAGACACCGACATCTGGAAACCAAGCACACTGCAAGGTAAGCAACTAAAGGTAGAAACCAAACAACAAAAAAGAACACAAGAGTATTATACACTAAAATACAAGCACTCATGCAAAAATGACTTAAGCATAGTACTTCTTTAAGTAAAGCCCATGTCTGGGTTCAATCAAAGGGATTCCATGATAATCAACCAGCTCATAAGCTCCCTTCTCCAATACTCTTTTGAAAATATAAGGACCCTGCCACATGTGCTTAAATTTACTGGCCCCTAGCAGATCACGATCTTTCTCATAAAGGAGAACTAGATCACCTTCAGAAAAAACACGTGGCTTGACATGTTTGTCATATTGGGATTTAACACATGTCTTCTAAGTTTCAATAACTAGGGGGACATCACGACGGGTTTCGTCTAGTTGCATAAAATACAAAAGACGCTCCTCTTCAGCAGAGGTGTTAGGGATAAGTTCAATGACTAGTTTCAAAGATGATATTTCACATTCAATCAGAAAAATGGATTCGATACCATAAACTAACAGGAAAGGTGTAAATCCCTTGGAAGACTTCACGGATGTCCGATAGGCCCATAATGCTGAGAAAAACATCGTGTGCCAATTTGTCTTATGAATTCCTATCATTCGTCGAAGCATGTTAGTGAGAACCTTGTTGATTGCTTCAACCTGGCCATTGGCTTGTGGATAATAGAGGGTTGAGTTTTCATGGTGAAGACCCAACTTCTCAGTAAGTTCGGGCATCATAAAATTTTGAAAATTACTACCATGATCAGTAACGATGGCTTGAGGGACACCAACCCGAGTAACGATATGATTGAATATGAAAAATGTTGTAGTTTTCCCAGTGTTATCAAATGTAGGCATTGCCTCGGCCCATTTAGTGAAATAATTCACAGCTACAATGATGTATCCATGCCCCCCGACCGAGTGAGGGTTACATGTCATGAAGTTAATGCCCCATTTGGCGAATGGACCAACGGAAAATACAAGATGTAAGGGAGCAGGATGAGATGTTATCTTGTTATTATAAGTTTGGAAAGCATGGAATTTCTAGATGGCAATAATGCAATCCTTAAACAAATAAGGCCAGAAATAACCGACTCGTAAGATGGTCTAGGCAGTGGCATACCCAGACATATGAACGCCACATGCTTCAGAGTGACATTCATTCAAAGCTTTCTCAGCTTCATCGTAAGTAATACATCATCGAAAAATGGAATCAACATCACGGAGGTAAAGGGTGTCACCAAGAATGATGTATTGGCGGGCTTGATATCGTATACGACAACGATCTGTACTAGATAGATCAGGCCAAAAAGTTTGAGTCTAGAGATATATAATAATATATATGTACCATACGCCATCAGAACTGATCAGAAAAATGGATTCGTCAGGCAAGGAATCCTCTGCCACATTTTTTGTCTCAGTAGAGGGAAGGTCACATATCAGTTTGGCAAAAACCAAAGATTTCTTTGACTTAGCGCGTTCAAAATCCAAGTCAAACTCTTGGAGAATTACTATCCATTTGAAGTGCTTTGCCCCTATCAATTTTCGAGTAAGGATATGTTGCGTGGGGTTGCAATTAGAAATAACAATGGTTCTGTGTAATAAGATATAATGGAGAAAATGTTGGACAACTTGAACAACTGCCAAGGCCAATTTATCCACATGTAGGTATTTGGTTTCGGTAGTCGTAAGACTCCGACTCAAATAGTATATCACATGTTTGTCATGTGAATCATCCACTTGGACTAAGACCATAGAAATGGTAGAGTCCAAAGCAACTAAGTAGAGGAAGTAATCTCGGCTATAGTCAGGGGGAAACAACAATGGTGTATGGGTTAAGGAAAGTTTCAAATCTTCGAAGGATTTGTTTGCAGTATCATCCCATACAAACTCATAACCTTTCTTAAGTAGCCGAGTGAATCCTTTCGTCAGGTCAACGTAATTGGGGATGAAACGACGCAAAAAGTGTGCCTTTCCTTGCAAACTTTGGAGCTGACGTAGTGTGGAAGGAGGAGGTAGATTAAGAATAGCCTCAACCTTCAAGGGGTCTACTTGAATCCCATGTATCGACATAATAAAACCAAGAAGTCGGTCGGACTCCACGCAAAAAACAAATTTTTGTGGGTTCAAACATATGCGGTAATAATGACAACGTACAAAAATGGCCCTTAAATATGTCGGGTGATCTTGGCAATGCATGGAATGCATTGTGAAATTGCCAAGATAGGGTTGCATAAACTGCTTAATATCATGGAAATCGTAAGACATAACACGCTGAAAAGTCGCACCAGCGTTCTTGAGACCAAAGGGTAATTTCTGGTAGGCAAAGGTTCCCCAAGGGCAGATAAAAATAGTCTTGTGTTGATCCATTGGTAAAATATTAATTTGATTATAACCGAAGAAATTGTCCATTAAGGAGAAGATTTCACTCCCAACACATTCGTCGATGATCTGGTCGAAAAAAGGGGTCCGGTAATTGTCCTTAGGACAAGCTTTATTTATGTCCTTATAATCTACGCAAGCACATATCATACCTTGTTTCTTATTTACCGGAACAAGATTGGATACCTAATCAGTCAAAGCCATGGGATAGATAAAGCCCACTTTAAGAAGTTTTTCAACCTCAAGCTTAATAGCAACAACTTTATGTGGATGGACTGGGAGAAGTCTCCACCGAACGGGTTTAGTGTCCGGATATGTATTAATCTCATGCACAACAATATCAATATCAATACCTCACATTTCTTCATAAATCCAGGCGAAAACATCACAAAATTCTTGAAAAAGGGATTTGTAGGTGCAAACCTCATCACTAGAACATGAGGCATTGATATGGACATTTTCCACGACTCCGGGTTTAATCGATATGTCAAGAGGGGTGGTAGGTGAAATGTTACTCAAGTTTCCTTCGTACAAGACATCGTGTGTTGACTCAAGAACTAAATAAATAACAACAATGGTCGACGGAGCCAAAATCCATTGGTAGCTCTCTATGGTATCACATTCTAGGAAGAGAATGGAGCAATGATGTCCATCATCCCATGGGATATCTTCCATATACATGACTGACGTGATAATCTCATCAGTAGGAAAGATCACGTGGAACGGATCAGGAGATGAATCGCATAAAGAGGGAGGAGAGGGGGTTGCCGATTGAATAGCTTGATAAGAAGATTCGACCAGACTTAAAGGCATTTTGTCATCGTAACGAAGGTAATAACTAGAGCTAGGTACTACCCATGGGTCATATGATGCAGGGGTTTCACAAACAGTGGTGGAGATCATGTTAATAGAGGAAACAAAAGGAGGGGGAATATCGGGTGGTTGGATTGGAAATGTACCCATCAAAGTTGAATATTTCAGGATACCCATGCTGACATTCTCATAACCGGGGGGTGTCTTCGAGATAAAAGGCACGTTGCTAGTACGAGAATCAGAATTAAAGAAGGCCAGTTGGTCGACAATAATGACCTTTCCTTGGTGCGGTAATCGTACCACACAGAAAAGGGTAGACACAACTGCACACATTGAATCAATCCAACTATGGCCAAGTAAAAGGTTATAATCAAGAGGTGCATCAAAGACCTCAACCTCGACATTGACCGATTTACCTTCCAATGTAATAGACAATGAAGGAAGAACACCATAAGGTTTAAAACCTGTACCATTGAAGGCCTTAAGTGTATTGTGTGATTCAGTGAGGGAAGGAGAGCCAATAACTTTCCAACAAGTAACAAAAATAACACAAGTCGAGGCTCCTTCATCAATAACAATTCTATAGATATTCTTGTTTTCAACAACAACTTGGATCTGAAATGCTAACTGAAGAGGAAGCCTTGGAATGTGATCTTCCAAGTCAAAGATTATTAAATTAGCATCTTTGGGATCAATTCCACCAATAGTCTTTAACAGTTCCTTCCATTGAGAAAGACAACTTTGAAGGACTTCGAGAGATGACATCACAGAGGGTGCTTGCACAAGGTGTTATACAATACTTTAGTTTTGGGCAGCATGTGCATGAGGGTTGAACGCAGACTTTAGAACAATGACCTTGGGAGGAGGGCGAAGAACTGTATCGAGACCCGGTCTTTCAAGATGAAGAGGACTATTTGGAGGTGAAGTTGGAGGAGAAGTTTGAACCAACGAAGGTGGTATATCATCAACTTTCTCTTTTGATGAAGAATAATCTCTAGCTTGAGTTGCGACTGCAACTTTGTTCTTTTTAGAGTCACTGGTACACATAAGGACATTGGAGGAGGTAGAAGGAGAATCTTGGTCATGAATGACCATTTGGGCCTGCTTTTGAGAAGGCAAAGGTTGTGACAGAACGACAGGTGTACAAGGATTCACGGTCCCTTGGAGGAACTTAGTAACCTCAGCGCATCTCAGACAATCTTTCATGTAATGATCGTCACCAAAAATAAGACAAGGGTAATGAGGTTTATGTTTATCTTTCTCATCACCAGTCTGTGTTTTGGATTTATCAGATTGTGGATTATTATTATTGTCCTTCTTATTCTTACCCTTCCCATTCTTTTTATTTTTATTCTTTCTGGTAGGTGTGGATTGAACATAATTAACCTCAACATTCTTACCGGTGGAAGGAGTAGGAGTAGGAGTATTTTGTACATTAGAATTATTAGATTTGGGATTGGTGTGACCGGCTTGTGCAGACTAGGTCTCAGCATGAAAGGTTCCAATCACACCATAAGTAGCATGAGAAGATGTTGGAGGTGTTGGGGTAGGATTTGTGGAAGGACGAGGAGCGTCAGGGATCAAATCATAAAGTGTTCCCATTTGTGAATAAACGAGATATAGATATTGAGCACGACTAATTTCCTGCTCTTCAATGACAACACCACCCATGGAGAGATCACAAACAATAGGTCCAATGAGTGATTTGGTAAACCACTCGGCCAATAGTTGATCAGGCAGAGGAACTTTGATCAAATGTCTTCTCCTCCTCCACTCATGGATGTGATCAGAAATATGAGTGGACGAGGATTGTTTAAAAGAAATCAAAACTTTGGTTCCTGTATCGTATCAAATTGGCAACTGGTAATGTGTCAAAAAGGCCATGTCTAGGGTGTTAAAGTCATTAAAGAAACCTCACGGTAACTTGATGTACCATTTTGCTGTCGAATCCATGACAGTTCGTTGGAAAAGTCATAATCTTATGGATTCATTCATCAAGGAGTTGGATGAAAACCATAGTTGAAAAGACATAACATGATTATTCATATCTTCTCCCCCTTGACTATCAAACTTAGGAATGTCAGACCATAACTTGGCTAGTATGACGGGCCAATAGAGAGACTGTAAAATAGGATCATTCAAAATCCTAGACAAATCAGGCAAATCCAAAGGGGCCAGAAAAGGAAACTGTCTTTTCACTTGAGGAAATTGGTAGTTCTGAGGGGGAAGCCATGTAGGTATACCAGTAGGACCATAAGTAGTCTGCAAATAATTAGACATTCCTAACAGATTTGGTTGTGGAGGATTTTGAGGTAGATAGCCACAAGGTTGGGTTGATTAGTTATGTTCTCTTGGAAAGGAACATTAGATTGAAGGTTTTGACCCCAAGTGGTATTAAAAGAACTTTGATACGGTTGACCAAGGTTACGGGGTACAAACGAATTAACTTGAGGATGTTTCCCCCCATACAGTTGTAGATTTCTTTGGAAAGGAAGATTCCAAGGTTGAGATTGTAACACATGTACATGTTGTCCATAAATTGGGTTATGGACTCCAATTCAAGGTTTCTCCCCAAGTTGAGGTTTTCTCCCAATCTAAGGTTGTCCCCCAAATTGAGGTTTCCCCCCAGCTTGAGGTTGGCCTCCAACAGGAATCTGGAAACCAGAAGTGACGAAAAGACTAGTGCCTCCAATTGGATTGGAGCCACTAGGGCCAAGACAATGAGATCCTCCTAACGAAGGTGGAGGAGGAATGTAAGGCTCCCCGGAGAGAATCTGGGCAAGTGTAGGAACAAACTGACTTTCAGTGTTATACCTAGGAGGAACAAAGAGTCCAGACCCTCCAGATGGATTCTGGGTAGGGATAGCAACGAAAGTGTTCAAAGCTTTATATCCAAGGGGAAGTGATGGATTTGGTCTAGGTGGAAGTGGTGTTCCAATAGGAGCTTGAGTGATAACCACATTTCCGGTAGAAATCGTGGTATCTTGTGGGACCATAATAGAATGGGACATCTGGAGAGGAAGAATCGAGTGAGAACCAACCAACAATTGGTCTGAAATGATGGTGACACTACTGGTAGTACCAGTAAATTGGTCTAAAGGTACCGTATAGGTAACAAACGTCTTAGGAATTTGTGATGACATAGGTTCATCAGGAGTCGCTCCTAGATTGCTGTAAAGATCACCTACTGTCAAAGGGATGAAACTAGGATTAACAACTCCAACAGTGTGAGTTGGGGTTATAAATGATTCACTGGGAAATCATGGATCTTCTACTCCAGATCCTGCGTTAGGTCCAATAGGTACTCCAATACTCTCAACAACAACAATTTCTCTCGATGAATTCATCTGGAGCAAATGTGTGCCTTTTCTAATACTCAATAATGGATTTGGGGGAAGCCGGAAAGCCTCCAAGGAATCTAAAACAATTCGAAATCCTTCCAAAGAGTGTGTGCTTCCAACTTCAGAAGCTACTTCGTTATTGACTACTCCCTCAGGAGAGCCTTCTGATGAGTTAGGAATAAAAGGGAGATAACCTTCTGGATATTCCGGGGTAACCCTTGCATTCTACATGAATCATGAAAGCCAATGTTAGCTGAACCAAGTAAAGAACGAAAAAAATCTATGGCCAACTAGAGAAAACAAACAACACTCACTAGTAAAATCTAGAAATGAAACCAAGCAAACAAACCTTCCTATTTCAAAGTGGTGATGAAATCCAACATCGCGAAATCAAGACAAGAAGGGGCTGGGATAAAGCGGGTGGAAATGTTACGCTAACAACGTGCTTAACAAACTTACACCCTGGTGCAATCTCCCACAAATAATCATGGGTATACCCTCCAAGGAGCCCAAGTGATTTTGGCCAATGTCGATTCCAAGTACCGTGAAGACTTACCCCTCCATAATCACCTCATGTAAAGACCCTAAAGATATAAGCTACTAAGGTTACCAACTAAAACAATGATGCTTGGGGAAACAATCGACAATCCGATCCACACGCAAAGGCAGGGTATCTATCTCGAAATCAACTCGAGAGGCTCCCACACATAATCGTGGGTATACCTTCAAGTGACCCCCAATAATACGCGCAATCTCTACACCAAGACCAACAAAGCAGGGTGAGTAACTCTGCTAGTCTTAATGCGACCTCAGGTTTGACCCTTGTGTGAGAAGGGATTCCCAGGGCAAAATGTAGCAATTGGATTTGAACTCTCCCTATCACAAGATACTATTGTGTGTTTTGATGCTTTGGAGAGTGTTCCTTACAACCTATTCCAAATCACTATCCTAGCTAATGTTGGTGAAAAAGATCCCTAGAAAATAAAAGTTGCTAATAAATTTTAAATTTACGTTGTATTTTAGAGGCTGTTGTTTACTCAGCAGGGAGATGAAAATGAAACTGGTGATGTTGTGACCTTGACCCAATAAAGTGCAAAAAGATATGAATGTGCAATCTTTCAATTCAATGAACTCTAATTATAGTAGGGAGAAGATATTCTTTTGAAGTACAAAAAGCTACAAATTGCAATTTCTTAATTTCGAATGAACAAATTCCAAATAACCATGAACTACAAAATTTTCTAATTCTTCTCTTTAACAAATATTTCGAATGTAAAATTTTTCTTATGACAAATTACTAAAAGAATAAGTGAATTCAGTTCTTCCTTTTCAAAACAAAATAAGAGATGTGATGACGAAAGGAAAATGTAACCCAAGAAAATCAAGATATTCTCAACACAATTCCCAAATCAAATTTGTAATATAGACAAAAATGAAATAGACAAGAAAACCTTTTGTCATATGCAAGAAAAAAGTGCTTCTTAATCAACAAACAATCTGGAAAGTAAAATCAATCCAAAACTTGAAACAAACCAAATACCCTTTGTCAAACAAGCACTTGGATCAAAGATCAAGAGATTATATCCTTGCGGCAAAGATCAAAAGAAAAAAACTTGCAAAATGCAAAGAAAGACTTTCAATCACTGAAAACCAATCAAGAGAAAGCTTTAAACTCATGAATTAATCAAACACTAGCATAATAAGTGCACCCTAGGCAACTAAGGAAAATCTGGGTGATAAAAGACAAATTGACTCACTCCAGTAAATTCTACAGGAGTTGTCGCAGCCTGGGTATGGGACACAGTGCGACGAGCAAAGGTCGTTGCAGGCTACTAGTAGAGAACAGTGTGACGTCGTCACACTGGATTGGTCAAGAAGGATGTGATGTCTTAGGGTAATTGTAGGCTTCCAATATGGTACAGTGCAATGCTCTCTATAAATGAGGGAAAATGGGGGAAAGACAAAAAATCTAATTGAACTTCCAGACCCAGGGAGTCCAGATGGATCACCCACAGACCCATAAAGTGAATCTAATCAGAAGAAGGTGGGATAAAAGAAAATGGGAAGAAAAAAATTAAAAGGAATTCGTATACCCATTACGGTTGCCAATTTTGTTATGGGATTAATCGGTAAATTTGGACATAAACAGATCTTCCTAAATCCACCTGCATCTAGAACAAAACAAAACAAAATATGGTGCTTTCCCTAACCTCTAACTATTGAGTTTACTAGTTAATAAGAGATAGGTGATATACCACTTAAATCTCGCATCCTCTTTCATTGTCATCCTAGCTCCACTCCGACGCTCTTGTGATATTGAATTTGCAAGGGAACACAAGCCAACCAAAGTGAAAGCGATCCAATATACTCAACAAGAACTTATGCATGTGATCAAGGAATCATACAATAAAACAAGACAAGTATTTTGGGAAAGAAACATATCATTGTATTATATTAAAGTGAAAGTGGAGATTACAACCAAATCCTTGATGTTGCAAGGTCCCCTTTCAATGACCCTTTTCTCCAGCACACACACTTGCTCCAATCTTGAATGAAGAAGATCCACAATGACTTGATGAACTGAAATGAAGCTCTTAAGTATGAGCTGAAGTAGAATTCATGAGAGATCCCTCTTTATATAGGGGAAAGAGAGATGGTTTTAAGAGATTAGGATGATCCTACCAAATCAGATAAGTGAGTAAGATCCAAACCATTCGGACCTGACCTCATCTTCTAGAAGATCCCCTTCTAGAACTTTCGTGAAGTTTGAATTTTCCTTGGCTTTTGACATCGTCACACCCTAGCTATAGAGCAGCCTGCGGAGACATCGCAGTCAAACTCTAGAGCAGGGAGCGATGATCAGGCATTGTCACACCCTATGCCTTTTGCAGCCTGCAACAACCTTCTTTAATAGGGTTTTTGAGAGGAGAAAGCCAGTCACTTTAATCATGGCAAAAAACTCTTTTTGGGAACATGAACACATGTTTGTCAATGGATCACTGGGGTGACCAAAATAATGTGTAACATTCCATCTAAAAATAAAACTCTTTATCTTATCGATGCAAATGCCTTCTTGGCTTCTCAAGCAGGTGGTTCTAATGTATTGAGAAACTTTCTACTACCCTTTGCAAACATGTCGAAATGAACTTTCAACAATCGATATAACCTTGCTACAAGAACCATATCGAGATTTTTCATGGTTGTTCGCACTTGTGTCTGGGTGCGAGTTGACTTCACACACACCTAGGTAAACACTATATGCATTGTACTTTTCCTTTCAGAAGGATGCTATGTTTGATTGGGAAGAGTTCATATCAAATGAACATTGTTTTCAAATAAGTAACTACTTTAGCATCCAAATATTTTTCATGGATGCATATTGGTATTCACAATAATATT
>JASDQU010310287.1:79832-89889 GCA_032191745.1 Picea mariana
CCCCCCCCCTCCTCAGTTGTCCAACAAACCCAGAGAACATGTAGATAGGTGCATGATTAAATGGATATTAGTACCACCATAAGAATGGCCACACCATTTTATTCACACATTAGAGGGAATTCCAAAGTACTGGTACACATAACAAGAACAATGCAAAGATACTGCAAATTGGGAAGAGATACAACATAATTTTGTGACTACATTTTCCTTTGAGCATGAGAGCCCAGAAATATATACCACGCTAAAAGTGGTAAGAGGCATGATATTTGAAGAACCTGAATTTGAAATAGTCCCATCATATCATAATGAGAAGAAATGGACAGTCAGACAGTTACTACATTGTTATCATGTCGCAGAAGAAGAAGATCCAACAAAACAAAACCCGCGCAATATTCAGATCCTAGAAGTTGAAGGAGAGAGAGAGGTATAAGGTCCAAATATAGACTCAGAAGATTATGATGCACCATTAAATATCAAGAAGGTAAACAATGGAACTACAAAAAACCCAAAGATTGCAAGCATTGGAGACTATTGGGATAATCAGACAGTAGAAAGAATCACAAAGTTACCGTGTGAGTACAGTGACTTGTTCCCAGCAACATTTTTAGAGATGAAGGAACTAGCAGGAGAACTAGGAGAGATGAAGATCCCTTTGAAACCAGAAGCCAGACCTATAAGACAGATACCTTACAAGTTAAATATAGTGTATAAGCAAAAGGTGAAGGAAGAAATTGACAAGATGTTAGAGGTTGGTGTCATAGAACATGTGGAAGAATCATAATGGATCAGTACTATGGTGGTGCAAGAAAAGAAGCAAGGTCGGATCAAGATTTGTGTAGATTTGAGAAAATTTAATGATGCTTTCCTACATGATCCTTTTCCTACCCCATTTACATAAGAAGTTTTGGAGAGTGTACGAGGTCAATAAGCTTATTCCTTTACAAATGGGTTTTCAAGATATCATCATATTAGGATAGCACCATAAGAAATACACAAGACAACATTTGCTACAGAATGGGGATCATTTTAGTATATAGTTATGCCATTTGGTTTGAAGAATGCACCTACAATTTTTTCAAGGGTAGTAGTGGCTTCCTTTAAAGACTTTATTTACAAGTTTTTGGAGGTTTACTTGGAAAATTGGACTGTGTTTACTTTATTAAAGGATCATGTTGAAGTTTTAGGACTGATGTTAGAAAGATGTAGACAATGTCAAATTTAATTGAATATTAAGAAATGCATTTTCAGTGCAGCTTTTGGTATATTTTTAGGACATGTGGTGTGTAAACAGGGTCTATTGGTTGATCCTACTAAAATTGTTGTCATAGTGAGTTTACCACCACTGAATTCAGTGCGCCAGTTGAAGAGTACACTTGGTCATACAGGGTATTACACGAAGTTTATAAGGGGATATGCACAGATTACTGTGTCGATGGAGAAGTTGTTGAATAAGGACACTAAGTATCAGTGAAATGAGGAGTTCTAGAAGAGCTTGGATATTTTGAAAGAGAAAATGGTAACTGCGCCAATTTTAGTGTTTCCATACACGGAAAAATAATTTCATGTGCATGTGTATGCATCTGCAATAGCACTAGGAGTAGTATTGACACAACCAGGAGAAGGTGATATAGATCACCCTATAGAATTTGCAAGTAGGAGGTTATCAGATTCGAAACAAAACTACAATACTACAGAAAGGGAAGGATTAGCTATGGTGTATGCATTGCATAAATACATACATTACTTGTTAGGGAAACATTTCAACATTTTTACAGATCATTCTTCTCTTAGATACTTAGTCAATAAGTCAATGTTGGGGCAAAGGATATGTAGATGGCTACTTTTATTCCAAGACTTTGACTTTGAATTTGTGGTGAATCTTGGAAGATTGAATGCAGGACTGGATCACTTATCTAGGATAACTAATGGAGAAGAACCTAGTAACTTGGAAGAAAACTTCTCATATGCACAATTGTTTTCAGTACAGATAGTTGATGTGCATTTTGCTGACATTTTTAAGTTTTTGAGTACAGGATTTGCACCAAAGGAATTTAATACTACGTAGAAGAAAAATCCAGTGGTCAGAGTTGTAGACTACCAACTAATTGCAGGTCATTTATACAAGCTTGGAGTAGATAACATTTTGAGGATATGTGTTATGGATAATAAAAGGCCTATCATTATTAGTAGAAGCACATGAAGGGATTGTTGGAGGACACTATGCAAGGAAGGCCACTGCACAGAAGGTATTGCATGTAGGATTATGGTGGCAAATAGTTGACAAGGATTCAAAGGAGTACTTTCATAATTGTGATGTCTGTCAGAGAGTTGGAAAGTCATCCAAGAGGGATGATATGCCATTGAGACCAAAAGTAACTTTGCAAGTGTTTCACAAGTGTTTCGTAGACTTTGTAGGTCCAATTAATCCACCAAAAAGAGGGTCAGGAGATAGATATATTATTACAACGAAAGAATACTTGACCAGATGGGCTAAGGCAACACCAGTAAAGGATTGCAATGCAGAAACTACAACACGCTTTTTATTTTAATATGTAGTTACAAGGTTTGGATTCCCAAGTATATTGATGAGTGATTAGGGGAATCACTTTATGAACAGTACAATCCAGGAAATGATGGAAGAATTTGGGATACATCATCATAAGTTCACTCCTTATCATCCTCGGGCGAATGGGATATTGGAAGCATTCAACAAGATATTGGAGAATGCCTTGACCAAGATCTGTAATGTAAACAGGGATGACTAGAACTAGAAGGTACCATCATTTTTATGGGATTATAGAACTACATGAAAGAATCTAACAGGGAAAATACCTTTTAGGTTGGTGTATGGGTAGGAAGTTGTAGTTCCCTTAGATTGTTTGATACCAAGTCTGTGCATTGCAACAATTACAGATATGACATAAAGAAGTGCGACAGAGGAAAGATTATCTCAATTCATGGAACTGGAAGAAGAGAGAATCATAGTTTGTTTCCACCAGGAGGTACAGAAAGAAAAGGATAAAGCCTGGCATGAGAAACATATTTAGAAGAAGAACTTCAAAGTAGGAGATCTGGTTCTCCTCTATGACAATAAATACTTGCAACACCTAGGGAAGTTCAGAATGCATTGGCTAGGGCCATATGAGATCAAGTTTGTCACAAATGGAGGTGTTGTGTAGTTGAGGGACTTAGCAAGAAAAGAAATGAAAGGAATGGTGAATGGAAGTCGACTGAAACTATATAGGGATAGTCGACCCACCAACCCTCAGTAATTATAGTGCAGAAAGTAGAATTGTACATAATGTATATAGTAGGAAGAAAAAGAAAAGAAAGAGTAGAAAAAGAAGAAAAAGAAGAAAAAAGTAAAAAAATGATAAAAAGACAAAAAGAAGTAGGTAGATGAATCAACGGTCGATAGATAATTGGAGGATACATAGTGCAACAGAAGTTAAGAAATGGAATGATAGAACCATACAATAGAACAAACAAATGCATAGAAGACAACATACTGGTGTGACAAGAAGTGAACATATTGCACGTAGGACAACTATGACAAGAGGAAAGTCAAGTGCACCAGAGAAATATGACAGTAGAAGAATATTGTGCACCGGAAAAATGAAATAGTCAGAAAAAGAAAAAACCAGTCGTTGGAAAAGTGAGATGCGAAATGAACATTTATGACAGTGGAGGAAGTGTTCCCAATAAGCTTTGAGGCATTTATGACATCACTATAGAAGCAAAAATCATGTCCAATAGGCCACATTATGACTTTGAGCAAACACATATTCAAGGAGTAAGAAGCTAAGAGAGAACGGGCAATTTAGAAAGCAGTCAGTGAGATTTCTAAAAAAAACCACACAGATTCAAGCGAGATGGCACCTCCAAAGGTCGGAGCTCCTAGCAGGACAACGAGGAAAACACGTAGGGCTGCAAGGTCGTTGCAGGAAGCAACAACGGAAGTGGAAAACCATACACAACTGGAGGGAGTGGTGGATGTGGACACCATCCCTTCCCCGGTCATCGAACGAATGAGCCTTATAGTGGTGGAGGAGTAGGACCTATCCCCTGTGACAGAACAAATGTAGATTGACCCACAGAACACAGATGAGGAGAAAAATTTAATGAAGCAACCAGACTTGGAAATATTCTAGCCAAAAGATGAAGTAGATGAGGAAATAAATGATTTTGATGAGTCGAGGGTTCAATCTAGTGCAAAGCCAACACAACAGGAGAAAGTACAAGCAAAATAAATCATAGAGCAGCAGGACTCTGGCACAGAAGAGGAAGATGAAGATAAAATGCACTAGGAGGCAAGGACCTCAAGGGTGCTAGCAAACGGGAAAGGAAAATAAATAATCCAGAGGTCACTACGCAAGAAACTATAGGTAACCCTTGTGTTACCGCGCATATCAACAAGAGTAGATGTTTTACTAGATTTTCTAGAATGCGTAGATAAACTGCGCTATGTGGACCACGATGTAAAATACATAGACAAGTTTCCATAGTTTGAGCAACAAGTATACATGGAGAGAAGAGGGGTCAATGCAATAGGAGTATTGATACTAGAACCTAAACAATGGATAATTGGTTTATATAACACATGCATAATGAACCTGCTAGAGATCCTGCATTTTGTAAGGGGTAAGGACGTAAATAACCACGTCAAAAAATTATTGGCAGTAATGCACGGAGCAATTCTATGGTTGGATAGGCTAGTCTCAATTGACGTTGAGATAATTTCCAAAATAACAGGTCTTCCCACAGATGGTGAGAAACCTACGCAGTATCTGGATGACAAGAGCAAGGAGAAATCCTTGGCAAAGGAAATGAAGCAAGCCTATGGAACAGAGAGAGGATCTAGGGGGATCATTATAAACAGAATCAATGAACTCGCGATGAGGTTAGAAACAAATATTATGGCATGTAAATTACTAAGGAAGTGTCGCAAAGAAGAAGCACCAACAGGGGTGATAGAAACAACTACGAAGTGCACAAAAGGGATTGTATTTAGCTGGAGTCCATACTTGTTAAATCTATTTCTAGATGATGTCAAAGACGCTCAATACTTAGGCACAGAGTTCCACTATTCGTGGTTACTCATACGTATTTCTTTAGAGGGATGGAAACACCCCAAATACAATGTATTCTTTCAGAGACTCAAAAAATTCCTCATGGCACGGTACGTAACATTGTGGCACACAACTGTCACAAAGGAAAGATAGACAAACTCCAACATATTTGTGACATATTTGGAAGAAATATAGGAAAAGGTGGTTGAAACTTAGGTGATCCAACTTGAGGTGGTAGAGGAATATTACAAGAATATAGCCAAGTTCTAAGCATCAAGGCACACTATGTGGATCTAGCAAAAAAGAGATCCAGAGAAGGAGTGGTTGCAGATGAGATATTGCATGACAACAGAGGAAGTGAAATGGGAAATGAAATACTGGAAAGAGGAATGGAAGTTTCAGTGGAGTCGGCAAAAGATAAGAAACAATCGGAAGCATGATCCTCACAAAAGAAGAGTACCCCAACAGAAAATACAAGAAAATCAACAACGCACATGACGCAGATAAGGGGGAGTGTAGCAACAAGAACACTTAGATAGAAAAAGGTTATCCTCAAGGTTTTCACATAGCAGAAGAACCACGCAGAGGCCACTAATGGAGAGACACATAGGTAATATAAAATTCTTGTGTAGGAGGGACAAGAAGGAGGGAACATACTAGAGATAGATACCCCAATCACAACATAGAAAACAAAGTCAAGGACACTTAAGAGAACAATTTTACAGTCAGGAGGAGATCACATAAAAATTAAGGCGCATAAGGAGGGTCCCCAATATACCATAACAGAATATGATGCGGAATTATTCGCAAAAAGAGTACAAGAATGCACCGTATAAGCATATAAATATGCATAAAAACAAAGAGAGAAGATAATGCAAGAAATGATAGAGGTCAAGAAGGTTTTGGAGCAGATACAATTCACCAAGGCACAACATAAAGAACAAACAAAAATCAACAAACATCGCAAGAACATGACATGCTAGTGTAGAGTGAGGAGGATACAAAAGAAATAACAACATTCACAAGTGAAAACTTTAGCATTACTAAAGACATGCTACAAATGGACAAAGACATAGTGCAGAAACGGGTCAAGGACGTGGAACATATGGAATTGGTATTGGCTAAGATACCAACAAAAGGACTATAAAAGTTGTAGATGAGCATCTCACAAGAAGTACAATAGAAAGTTAGGACTGATGCGACACACTTGGAGACAACCAAGTCCGAAGAGAAGGAGGTTCTAGAGACATTGCTCAAAGAAGTGCATATTGAACGTGAGGAGGAAAAACAACGCGCAGATAAATTGGAGCAAAGAATTGAGGAAGTCTTCCAAATGATCGCAGACAATGCACTCGAAGGAGAAATCAACATGGAAGAAAAGATAAATAGGATAGCATAGACGATGGATGGGTATAAACATGAGATAATAGAATTGGTTGGGAAGCTAACACCAACCACCCCTCCATAGCTCAGATTAGGGAGGAAGCACCAGGAAACCGAACAAACAAATAGGATTGTGTTGGAGGTAAAATAAGTATTAGAGCTCTACGAAAGGACCAAGTTGATCTGGATGATCCTGGAAGAAGATGAAAGGATCCAATAGTTGGATCAGAGGGAAGAAAAGTTGAATGTCCTAGTACAGGATTTGAAGCAGAGACAAAAGACAATGGGTATTTCATATAGGCTAAAAAGCGTGCAAGAGATGAAAAATATGCAAGAAGATTTGAAGACAATCCAATGGGAAAGATAGATAAGACAGGCTCAGTTGGATCCCCTACAGGAGTAAGCAGAGAATATTATAGAAGAATTGGAGACAAAGAAAGGTAGACTAGAATAGGCACACTCAGAGATCATAAAAGTGTTGGAGGAGCACAGAAAAATGTAGGTGGTGGAGGCCCTAACATAAAAGAGTTTGCATGCCAAGACACAAGTAGATTCACTCACAAAGAAGTTCCATGCATTGGAGAAATATGTACAGAAGGCACACACTTCCTGAGTGACTCGGGATGAGCCACATGTTAGTGTTGGGGGCTTGTTGGAGCAGGAAATTTTGGGTTCAGCGCAATAAACGAGGCAAAAGGAACCAAGGAAGCAGTGCACGCTATGAAAGAAGGTAAAACAATGCAATAGAGGGCAAAGGAAGCAACACTCCAGGAAAGAAGGAAGATCAACGCAGAGTCAAAGAAAGGAATGGTTGGATTGAAGACCAATTGTACGAAAAACAGTTAGAAAGTGGACAAGTTGAGTCCACTTAGAATTAGGGTTGTGCATCATGATGTAAGGGTTTTTACCCACCTTTGTAATATAAATAGAGGATGTATGAGGTAGCTAGAGGGAGGATTCAATCAATGATAATGTGTGAAGAACATATTTTTGATGAACCTTTTTGAGTCTTGAGAGTTTTGAGTCAAAGTATCTATTTAGTTGAGAGCTACGGAGCGTGGATGGAGTCATTTTTAGATGTAACTGAGGGTCGGATCGCAAGATGTGGAGCTTGGTGTGACACTAGTCAACCTCACCATTACTAAAACCATGATGTAATGCACACAATGCTAGACATTTTTTATGAAGAAGAATAATAAGAAGCATAAGATCTTTGTGGATGTAGCACAAGGGGGGTAAGCCACGGTAAAATCATGTGTCACGATATGTTTAGTTGATGTTTTTTTTTTGTTTCTGTAATTATGAACGAGTGATGAATGGATAGAATAGTATTTTGTAGCACACAGTACTGATAATGCAAAATGAAATAACTGTTAAATTTAGGTGAATGGTATACTGAAGTATATGATTTAATACATGCTTAAGTAGAAGAAGTATAACATCCCCAATCTCTTCCGTGACTGCAGACATCTACGTCTTGTAGTCACCCATAATCCATCTCGGGTGAGACTACGTTGTGCACTCTATGCACAGTGTATCCTTATGGTTTACCATAAGGGTCGATGCTTTCTATGGTTTTGTTGGAGAACTAAGGTAGAACCCAGGTCAACCCATAAATCCAACAGGTTCTGATCCATTAATTTTGGATCTTAGATCTATTTTTGAATTAATTTTGTATCTATATAGGACATAATGAAAACCGAAGGAGCAAGGGTCGATCTAGGAGGTCTGAGAGAGAAACTTTGGGAAGCTAAAATTGTATTATAATTATAAGCCCAACGGGTAAAACTTGATGCAGTATTTGATTATTAAATATTTTTGTGGGTTATGTCGCCATATTGTTACTCTCTCTATGTTTTACATCCATTTTCTTATGATTTTAATACAACTTATGCACTACATAACTCATGCGCATTAAAGCCTCAATGTACTTTCTCTATTTTGTGGAGTTTATTCAGATATCTTGTTTTCATTAACAAAAAAAATTTTGTTTTTATGAAACTTCTATCTCATGAATTATACATGTCTGATCTTCTAGTGATGCTTCTATCCCTTATTATTATACCTATCCATGTTATTTACTGAACTGTCTGATAAGTAGTTAACTTAACTTTGATCCATGAAATACTATAGGAGACTCCATCCCCAATGGCAATGATCACTGATCTTTAAACTTACCTGTGTCAATTTCATTTTTTTCCTAGTATTATTCTTAACCTTGTCTACATGATCCCAACCTATCCAATAAAATCCTTTTCAATATGTGTTAGGCATTCACTTTTGCAGTCAAGAGAAATCTCTAGTGTTAACATAACTCTTTTTCTTAAATTGAATCTGCAAGAGCATCTTCTATAGAACGATGTAGTTGCATGAGTTTAGATGGTGCAACTCCTCACACATTTACTACTGGCCTTAATTTTTGAACAACCTTTTTGTGTTTGGCACTAACCATCTCTATATGTATCTTACTTTCCTGCCTCTTATATTGATTATTGGGTAGTGTTAAGTACTGGTTGTCAAAGAACATGGGTTCCTATGTTGCAAGGACCTATGTGATTTCTTGTCTTTCAACAATTCTTCAGGCTACCCAGTCTAGTAGATTTGTACTCTCAATTTCCATATCTTCAATATTTCCTAGACTTTTTGTATCTTTCGAATTGTCTCTATTTGGGATTAATTTCATTTTCTATTGGGACACTATATGTTCCCATTCAAGACTTGCATGAGGTGGTTCCTCTCCATCGTCATCTCCAATTGACCTGTCATTACTCTCTTCTTCATTTTCCTTATGTTGTTCTATTAGTTTCACAAAGGAGGATATCTTAGGTGGTTGTCGACTGGAAGAAGACTGGAAATTACTATTGCTTCTACCCCTTTGTCTTGATTTTCCCTAGCTTCTTGTATTTGAACTTATTTATATCAACAAGCCATTGTTGCATGCATTCTTGTCCTTTTCTAACAGATTCTCACTAGAATCTTCATCAAATATTATAAAAAGGTTAGAATGCCTTATCAATGCTAAATGTCACAAGAATGGGCCCTTGGGATCAAAATCCCCTAGGGGATTTACTTCTTTTAGATTAAACAGATTAAGTTTCTCTGAGACTTCTTTCAGGTGTTATATATTCCTAACCATTGTGTCCCCAACTCGAAGAGGAAATGTAATGAATTTTTTTCTCTCTTTCTGTCAAATAGAATACATCGAGATTTATACTATCGGAAAACATCCACAATAAAATATCTATCACAAACAAATATAGGGAGTAGAAGTGGGTTTTTTTGACAACCATACAAGTAGATGTAAGTATGGTTTTTCTCTGCAAATGCCCTTTCCCTTAAGAAAATTCTCAACTTCCTAGGTTATTCTCTTGGGATTTTCCACGACCAACATGTGTCTAAAATCTATAACAAACTTGTCTTGAATAATGTAAAAATCGAATGGTTCTTTATGTTTACATAGCACTAGGTGCTAGAACTGAACTAGTTTTTTGTGTGTGTTTACAGTTGCTTTGACAAGGAGACCATCAAAGAAATTGCAAAATATTATTGTGAATACCAATATGCATCCATGAAAAATATTTGAGTGCTAAAGTAGTTACTTATTT
>JASDQU010310287.1:99710-115473 GCA_032191745.1 Picea mariana
GTGCTTGTATTTTAGTGTATAATACTCTTGTGTGCTTTTTCATTGTTTGGTTTCTACCTTTAGCTTCTTACCTTGCGGTGTGCTTGGTTTACAGATGTCGGTGTCTTCACTACCCTACATTGGCTTCACCGATGGCGCTAGTCATAGTACTCAAAACTTATCGTCTATTGCTTGGGAAATCTATGCACCTATGGATGAATTGATTAGTCTACATGGTGTTTTCCTTGGTCGTGCAATTAAAAATATTGTGGAATACAATGATGTCATCAAATTATTGACTGACGTTGTTTCACTTGGAATTCATCATCTTGTTGTACGAGTAGATTCACAGTTAGTGGTCCTACAGTTGAGTAATGTGTATTCTATACGAAGTCCTACATTGTTAAGGGTATGTTTACGAATTCGCCTCTTGGAACGTCATTTTGATTACATTGAATATCAACACATTCATAGATGTCTAAATACATTAGAAGATGCTTTGGCTAATTATGTGTTAGACATACATTTGAGACATTTATAAAATCCAATCACACTTTGTATATACAACAAGTAAGTCGGTAGAAGACTCATATATATATATAACGATAATTTTTTTTACAAAAAAGTGTTTTTATCTGAAGACCAAAATATAAAAAATGTGAATCACATGGATTCATATAAAATAGAACATCAAGGATGTTTCTCACTATAACATGTGACTACCCATGCCACTCTACGAAGCAGTCAACCAATGGAAGTAGATACTCCCATTGTGTGGCGCTGGTAATGCCTTGGGATATCATCGATAGAGGCGTATGGGATATTCGTCGTGAGCCCCTCCAAGTTCTATTCTATGGTCTCGTAGTCAGCAGCCACTACTCCTGCTACATCACCTCTCTCCCCTCGCCTCTGGATAGGGGATGAACTTGAATCTGCATTATCAAAGAGCGTTTGATTAGTCATCGGATAAACAACATAAAAACATTTTATATCATTAAAAATAACAAAAACATTATATAAACAAAATGTCCTTCTTACCTATGTCCCCCCATTAGGAACCTTCAGGAAAAGCTAAGTTTGTATCTCCTCGGAAGTCCATCCCAAGATATGCATAGTCGTCGACCATGAGCAACTGAGTTCTCAACCAGTCAACAAAAACATCGTTATATCTAATGATAGGATCGGCTGCATGTCGTGCCATGAGATCGACCCACCTATTCATTCTCAGATTCTGTGGGGCAGGTATACCCCACTCTACCTGTAAGCGCAAAACTAGGACCCTCTCTAGGAATAAGGATACCAAGATCAACTCGTATTCAAACTGTTTCAACTCACCACTCATGCACTTGGTCAGTTGGTTTTTCATACTCTTGAGAACCCCTTCACACCAGTTGAAAACTCGAGGCTCCATACACTCTAGCTCATACTGAAAACAGCTCTGAAGAGCCATATGGGGAGTTGCACTCCCTGCCATGCATGTGATGGTATAGAGGATGGTCTATAGAGGCAAGTCTCATACATATCTTACAGTGACTTTACCGCTATGCTTCTGAGTACCTGACACACAATGTGCACTGATATAGTGGTTCATAGGCTCGCCACCTCCCCTGCTACCTGTAAGTGTTACTCGGGACCCACGACGAGATAGCCCAATCAAGAAATAGATATCCTCGATAACTAACGTAAGAATGTGAGCACCCACATGAAACACCTGTTCGTTCACATCCCACATGTGAACTGGGTACTCAAGTAATCTCAGTTGGGCCCTCATACCCTGGATTTTGAAAATTTTTAACAACCCACACTGTCGAAGGGCCATTACCATTCTCGGGTCATTCTCGACAAAGTAGTCTTCCTCCTCCTTTTCTCTCTCTCGCCATTCCGACATTTTTACAGTGGAAAACCTGCAATGGAACCATAAATAAATATTAGCATCATTATCTTCTTCCCTGGAGAATTTTATTGGCATTTTCATATTTAAAAACTTTTGGGGCTGCGCACGTCACAGGCCAAGGCATCTTCACAGTGCGGAGTCATCATAGGCCAGCTGTAGGGCCGCCTGCGAAGATATTAGATTGATGCAGGGCCTGATATAGGGTGCCTGTGATGACCTCTGCACATAGGTACCCTCAAAAAATTAACTCAAAATTCAATTTTTAACCAATGAAAAACAAATTTTAATCCATGGAAAGTTGAAAGAGATGAAAATTAGATGTTCTGTGGAGACGGTTCGTCGAATGATCAACCGTGCCCTCCACAATCCACAGTGGAAAATCAAGGTAAAAAGGGGGGTTTTGAACAAGGTTTGGGTGAAATGACAAACGAAATAGTGAAATGAGGTTTTTACCCATTTTTATTGATTTATTCACTTTTTCGTTTGTATTTTATATGTTTCATCTAAACCCTAAAGTCCTAACGACTTTGAAAGTGTTGATTTTTTGCAGATAAAAAATCTAGGAGTGAAACGTTGAACAAGGATACACTTTTTGGTTTGTTTTTATACATTTGTCACATGTACAGATTCTTTTAGGATTTTTCAGGAAAAACTCTGAGCTTAGTTTTTTTTCTTTCCCATGCTCATAAATCAATGAGAATGTAACTGAGTATACTTTTATCTCTTTTTTGAACTCGTAATGGTTACATGGAAAATGAAACCTATGGAGTATCCTTTAAGCTCTTTTCATGCTCCATAAAAATGAAAATATTGTCAAGTGACCTTGTTCTTTTCATGCTCGTAAAAGTATTTGAAGAAAGCATTTGACGAGCAGTAGATTATCACTTTTTCGGTCTCGTCGAATTAATTTACGAAAAAGGACCCAATGGAGTTCTCTTTAAGTGTTTTTCAAACTCTCTAAACATTAAAAACCCTTGATGTTTCTTTCTTTGGACTCATTAAACAAACATCGAAAGACCGATATGAGACCAAGCCACTCCTTCTTAGGGTTCGTTAAACATACTCTGAGGGACTCATCCGAAGGATGAGCTTACATCAACAAGCATATTTTATCCTCCTCAAGCCTGCGTAAAAATAAAAAGGTACTCGCCAGAAATGGTGGGGAAAATTTCAAAAAGAAATGTGTCTCTGTATCCGTGTTAGTGGCAGTAATAGTCTCTCTTGAACATGACACTCCCCTTCATCATTGTATCCGAGTTTGGAAATCCATTTGTCTCTCGTTTGATCATCTGCATGTCTATATGTCGTGTCCTCCTTGAGTCGTGTCATTCATATTTTCAAGAGAAGTCCAACCTAAATAAGATTTCTATCAAGTCATCCATCTGCAGTTATAAATATTCTACCATTTCGGCCTTCCCTGTGTTAGTTTCAAATCACTTCACATTCTGATCCACCTCAAATCTGTTACTAGTTTCGTTTCATTGATGGGGGATACATCAAGGCCCTCCTATGACGAGTCTTTTCCTGTCGACTTCAACCCATTATCTAGGAACCAGACATAGAAATCATTCAGTACCTTAGAGCCTGCATGCCTCAATGGAATGTTTCTTCGCTTTCAACAATGGGTTCACATCATTGACCCCTGATTGGAATATTCCATCGAGTTTTCAACTTCAACTCATTATTCACATTCGTTGGATTGTACTGGGGTACCTTGGGAGTCATTAACATCAATGCTGATTTCCCTCGCACTTGTTAACGATTTTCATTAATGACCTTTAATCAAGTAGTTTCTACCATGTTCGACTTCAACACCTGTAATCACATGGTTAGATTCATACTTAAGGATGGTGGAAATGAAGACCCTGGATCATACCATTCTGTTCTAAGTTGCAACAGAGTATTCATGATTTGTATTGACACATAGATCCACTTTGTATGTCATGTGGCTATGTCTGAATTTGAATTCTTTAAAGCATAGATCCACAGTGTATTTTGGGTGGCTATGTCGATTCATAATGACATGGATCCACAGTGTATATTTAGTGGCCATGACTCACTTGACATTTTGTAATCTAAGTATGGGAATGCCTACCTCGGACAATGGTATATTATTATGTTGATGCTTGACTGTTTGCAGGTTCCCGATTAGTGTGCTCCTTATTTTTGACACACACATTCTACAAAGTATTTTAGTTGTCACGAGTTCGATCCTCATACTTTGGGGGGAATTCTGTTACACATAATTTTAGTCACCCCAGTGACCATAGACAAACATGTTTTCATGTTCCCAAAAAGAGTATTTTTCCATGAGGAAAGTGATTGGCTTTCTCCTCTTAAAAACCTTATTAAAGAAGGTCACTGCAAGCTAAAAAAGGCACAGGGTGCAACGATGCCTGATCATCGCTCCCTTCTCTAGAGTTGGACTGTGACGTCTCTATAGGATACACTATAGCTAGGGTGTGACGATGTCAAAATCCAAGGAAAAGTCAAACTTCATGAAATTTCTATAAGGGGATCTTCTAGAAGATGAGGTGCCATCTGAATGGTTTGGATCTTACTTGCTTCTCTGATTTGGTGGGATCATGCTAATCTCTTCAAACCATCTCTCTTTCCCCTATATAAAGAGGGATCTCTCATGGAAAAGGTTAAGCAAGGTTAAGGTTGAACAGGCTAAGAATTGGATGAGGAATTCTACTTCAGCACATACTTGAGAGCTTCATTTCAGTTCATCAAGTCATTGTGGATCTTATTCATTCAATATTGGAGCAAGTGTGTGTTTTGGAGAAAAGGATCATCGAAAGGGGACCTTGCGACATCAAGGCTTTGGTTGTAATCTCCACTTTCACTTTAATATAATACAGTGATATGTTTCTTTCACATAAGACTTGTCTTGTTTTATTGTATGACTACTTGATCACATGCATAAGTTCTTGTTGAGTATATTGGATTTCTTTCACTTTGGTTGGCTTGTATTCCCTTGCAGATTCAATATCATAGGAGCACCAGAGTGGAGATAGGATGACAATGGCAAGAGGAAACAACATTTAAACGGTATGTCGCCTATCTTTTGTTAACTAGTAAACTCAATAGTTAGAGCTTAGGGAAAGCGTCATATTATGTTCTATTTTTTTCTAGATCCAGGTGTATTTCGGGAGATTTGTTTATGTCCAAATTTACTGATTAATCCCATAACATGGAAGATGAATAATTTTCTTGAACATATTCGGAGTAAGGACAACTTGTTAGAAAAAAAGGATCACAGAGCAATAAATAAAATAAATGCGGAAATAAAACACAGAAGATACATAATACAATAGAGACACAGATATACGTGGTTCACCCAGGGTGGGCTACATCCACCAGAGAAATTTCCAGTTCCTTCCTTTATTATTATCCAACAAATGAAGGGATACAACCTACAACACACCCGCTACAACTTCCTCTTCTTTCTCTCACAGTCTCCTCACTCAGAATACATTATTCGCCAATGATACATAGCTGCAATACATTTCCCTCATAAAAGAGGGTTTCCTTCTAGGGTAAAAAACCCTAACATAACTTCTACCATCATATTTGTGACCTTATAATGAACGATCCAGATTTACTATGAAATTACAATATACATTTACAAGGCAATTTTTCCTTCAAGGGCCTGCTTGCCCCCGGACCTTGCAGGGGGGTAACCCCCCCCTACACTCCCACATGTGGAGGAATGTACATTCTTCCTAGGTTTAAATTCTTCATGGAGTATAAACATAGTTGAAAACAAAGACCTATGAATCAGGAAGATAATCAGGCTCCACAACCAACAATCTCCCACTTGGAGACTGATCTCAACAACTCCATCGTTGTTTTATATGTTGGACTATGATCCTTCTTGGACCTGGAAAATTTATCATCTTCACCTTCATGCTTGAAGACCAACTGAAACTGAGCAGGAAATCATTTTCTCCCTAGTTACTCTCTTAGTTAAGATGTCTGCAGGATTCTGGCTAGTGTGTATCTTTTCCAACTTCAAATGTCCATCTTCCAAAATAGATCATATGAAATGGTACCTAAGATTTATATGCTTAGTATTTGAATGGAAGGTTGAGTTATTTTCAAGATGAATGACACTCTCATTGTCACAGTACAACCTACTATTCTCATGATTCTTTCTCAATTCCTCCATAAACCTCTATAACCAAAACATTTATTTACTAGCCTCTGTAGTAGCAACATACTTTGCTTCTATTATTGAAAGTGCAACAACCTTTTGCAGTTTCGAAATCCAACTTATTGTTGTTCCACCTACAATAAAAACATACCCTGTGGTGCTCCTCCTGCTATCTTTATCACCTACCATATATGAATCAACATATCCCTGGAGAACTGTGTTTGAACCTTCAAAACATAATCCATGAGTAGCAGTACCTCTCAAATACATGAGAATCCACTTTACTACCTCCCAATGTTATTTACCTAGATTGTTCATATACATGCTCACAACTCCCACTGCATGTGCAATATCTGATCTTGTGCAAACCATCCCATACATCAAGCTGCCAACTGCTGTGTCTTGGGGCACATTTCCTTATTTAATTTGAAATGGTTGGTCAAAGGTGTACTAACCGATTCTGCATTCTGCATTCTAAACCTCTCCAACACGTTTTCTATGTACTCACCCTGAGACAATATCAATTTGCGATTTTTCTTGTCTCTTGTTATTCTCATACCAAGGATTTTATTTGCACCAACGAAATCCTTCATCCCTAATGAATTATATAATTTCTTCTTGAGCACATTTATATCCTGCATATAGACCCTGCAACAAGCATGCCATCTACATACAATAACAAGATAATATAGCTTCCATTTTCTAGCCTTTTAAAATAAACACAGTGATCAGAATGACATCTACTATATCCTTGTTATGTCATAAACCTGACAAATTTCAAATAAAACTGCCTTGGATCTTGCTTTAGGCCATACAATCTCTTCCTCAACCTGCATACCAAATTCTTCTTCCCTTTGACCTCATACCCCTGTGACTGCTGCATATAAATCTCTTCCTATAAATCCCCATGGAGAAAATCTATTTTTACATATAATTGTTCAAGATGCAAATCTTCTACTGTCACAAGACTTAAAATAGTCCTAATTGAAGTCATTTTAACAACAAGAGAAAATATTTCATCAAAATATATACATTTCATTTGTGCAAACCCCTTTACAACAAGTCTAGCCTTGTACCGCTTTTTTCCTCCATCTTATTCCTTCAACTTGTAAACCCATTTATTCTGTAATGCTCTTTTTCTTGCAGGAAACTGAACCAAATCCCAAGTCTGGTTATTTACAAGGGAATCCATTTCCTCTTTCATTCCTTGCTCCCAATTATTTTTGGTGTCTACCTGCATTGCCTCTTCATAACATTCTGGTTCACTAGAATCAGTCAACAATAAATAATACAATGAAGGAGAGTATCGTTCAGGGGGTCTACTTAACCTGGTAGATCTTGTCACAACACTTGTAGGAGTTTGAGGCACTTGTTTCTCCTATTGTTGTACATTTTTATTTTTTGGTACCTTTGGAATTTATTTTTTAGTGATGTCATCAAGAATTGTGTATTCTGGTTTTTCTTTTTCCTGTTTCTTTCCCTGCAACTGATCTTTGTACATATCCTTCTCATTGAATATGACATCTCTACTCCTAATGATTTTGTGATTTTCATAATCCCATAAGCGATAACCAAAATCATTAACATTGTATCCAATAAAGGTACACTTCTTGAATTTTTCTTCAAGCTTTGTTCTATTTTCTTTATCAATATGGGCAAATGATTCACAACCTAAAGTCTTCAAAAGGGAATAGTTTACCTTTTTACCTATCCATGCCTCCTCTAGAATTCCACCATCCAAAGAACTTGAAGGTCCTCTGTTTATTAAGTAAAAAACAATATCTACAACATCTTCCCAGAACTGTAAGGGCAAACCAACTTGCAATCTCATACTCCTTGCACGCTCCATGATTGTCCTGTACATCCTTTCTAACACACCATTTTCTTGTGGTGTTCCTGGAATTGTCTTCTTTCTACGAATCCCATGGTATGAACAATAATCATCAAACTCCTTGCTGAAATATTCACCTCCATTCTCTGATCTGAGACACTTCAACCTTTTTCCTATCTCATTCTCAACCAAAGCTTTCCATTTCTTAGAAGTATCAAAAACATCATATTTTTTTCAAATGCAATAAACCTAAGTTTTTCTAGTTGCATCATCAATAAAAGTAACATAATAATGAGAGACACCAAGAGACGATGCCTGATATGGTCCCCATACATCTGTATGCACAAGCTCTAACCTTTCACTCTTTTTTTCTTTTCCGACTATGAGAAATCTTACTCTCTTATGTTTTCCATAGACACAATCCTCACAAAAATCCAAATCAATTTGTTGAAGATCTGGAAACAAATTTATTTTCTGAAGTATATGCATCCCCTTCTCACTCATGTGTCCAAGCATGTGATGCCACAGTGATGTATCCACTCNACCTTCTCTCATTTTGATATCACCAATGATCATTTGGTGACCTTCCACACCTTATCTATAAATATGGATATACAACCTTCACTTTCCAACTGCCCTGTTGAAATGATGTTTTTCCTTAGATGTGGAACATGTCTTACATCTTTCAAAAACCATTGGTTTCCATTGCTTTTCTTTATTTTTACCTTTCCCAGTCCAACAATTTTGCATGGTACATCATCACCCAAATGAACTTGTCCAAAATCACCTTGAACATAATCTAGAAAATGTTTCCTATGGGTCGTGGCATGAAATGAAGCCCCTAAATATACTACCCAAGACTCAAAAATATTATCTATAGAAAGAATCAAAGCATCTTGTACCACATCACTTCTTACATTTGCTTCCTGATTTTTCTCCTATTGTCCATCTCTTTGTTTCTTTGCATCTCTACAGTCTTTCTTTTAATGTCCCTTCTTCCCACAATTCCAACACTCTATATTTCCAAATATGGATTTGGATCTGCCCTTCGTAGAATTCTCGTGGTTCCTTGATCTCTTTCGTCTATCATTGTGTCTTCCCCTGTTCTCCATGTTTAACATATTACTTGATGTCTCATCTGTGCTTTTCCATCACATTTCCTCACTAAGGATAACACCAAAAACATAATCAAATTTTAAAGTGTTTGAACCAGAGATAGAGTTACTTATAACCATGACAAAGTCATTCCATATTTCTGGAAATGAGCACAATATTAGAGGATCCCTGACCTCGTCATCAAAGTCCAATTTTACAGAACTTAGTTAATTAGTAACCGTATTAAATTCATTTAAATGATTTGCAACAGACCCACCTTCTTACATCTTCATATTAAATAATCTCTTCATTAGAAATAACTTATTGGATGTTGAGGTATTTTCATACAATTTATCCAATGTGTCCATCATCTCCTTCATTTTATTTTCTTTCGAAATATTGAAAGCCACCGATGCTTCCAGGCTCAGTTGTATCGTTCCTAGTGCCTTTTTGTCAAGAACCTCTCGTTCTTTGTCCTTCATGTCCGTCGGTTTCTTTTCTATTCCACCCAATGGTAGGAATATATCCTTATGATATAAATAATATTTCATTTGCATCTTCCATAACTGGTAGTTTTTTCCATTAAATTTCTCGACCCTAAACTTTCCATCTTCTTCCATTGCTCCCACTCAAACCAGGAACGATGTTTTCTTGTGAGTTAACCTCGCTTTGATACCAGAAGTTAGAAAAATAGGATCACTGAGCAATAAAATAAAACAAATGTGGAAATAAAACATAGAAGATACACAATACAATAAAGACACAGATATATGTGGTTCACCCAGTGTGGGCTACATCCACTAGAGAAATTGTTAGGTCCTTCCTTTATTATTATCCAGCAAGTGAAGGGATACAACCTACAACACACCCATTGTAACTTTCTCTTATTTCTCTCACAGTCTACTCACTTAGAATACAATATTTGACAATGATACATAGCCATAATACATTTCCCTCATAAAAGAGGGTTGCCTTCAAGGGAAAAAAAACCTAACGTAACTTCTATTGTCAGATCTGCGACCTTATAATGAACGGTCCATATTTACTATGAAATTACAATATACATTTACAATTAAAAAAATTCTTCGAAGGCTTCGCCCCCAAACCCCTACTAGGGGCTTGCTTGCCTTCAGACCCCTCAGGGGGGTAAACCCCCCCTACACTCTCCCACGCGGAAGAGTGTACATTCTTCTCGGTTGTAAAGTATTCATGGGGTATAAACACGCCTAAAAACAAAGACCTATGAATCAGGAAGATAATCAGGCTCCACAACCAAAACGACTGGATTCTTTGTTTTTGGTGTTAATTTAATCATTCTTGTCCTAGAATTGAACCTTCGTGCACACCATTTTATGATTTCTTTGAAGTTGAAAACTTCAAGAATAAATTTGAGAGTGAAATTTTTCATATTTAGACATAATGTAGAAAGTATTTCTGGATAAGCACTGTTATAGCAAGATTTGTCTCACCATTGCTATCTTGCACAGAGGGCCTTTTTCCATTTCCCTATGCAAACTTATCAACCCCTTTTTGATAAATCCAGAGCCAAAAATATATATTTTTCCACATATACGCTCCCTAACTACTTTGCAAGATGCATATACACGTGTTGCTCCACTACAGCTCGCGTATATCGGGATTTGTGCCAGAAAATACAAAATGAGGTCGGGTTTCCATGTCATGATAAAAGATCTCTGATCTTTGGCCTTCCATATACTAGAAACATTTCGACTCGGCCCTTCAGTTGCATTCTGGAGGCTATAAGAGCACAATTTCGAGCTATGGAAAGAGGAGGAGAAAGCATTCAACTTTGAGAGCAAAGTTACTCCGGAGAAATTACTTCATATTGAGTTTGCATCCCTTTGTCCCTCAAGTTTGAACAGAGTGTTCAGCCCCCAAGCTCTTTCCTTATTGTCGAGAGGACCTCATTACCTCTTTGCTATGAGCTTGCCTTTGGTGGAGGATTGAAGTGGTGGAGACCCAGTTGGAGGGAACTTGGTTTCTTGGTTTCGAATCGTGCCGACACGGAAGTCTGTAATGTTGATACTTTTATTGATCAATTATTAATAGAAATAATAATTTCCCGTGCTATTGATATCTTGCAAATATATGATTATTATCCATGGGAATGTTTGTAATGTTTATTAATGGATTGTGTTATCTAATGTGTTAACTCATTTTATATATTGCCACTATATACTTGCATCGCTTGTTTGTTGAGAACTTCTTGCAGGTGTAAAGCTTTGGGTCAAAGTGCTCAACGGTGGAACGTCATCAAACGATTGGATCGAGGTAGGCTTCTTCCTCGTATTGCACATTAGTTTATATAGCACATGTTGGAATTGAGTTGATTTCTGCAGTCATACCTGTCTGTTGTGGTTTACCCTTGGCCATAGAGAGTTTTTCCCTTGTAACAGAATTGGCGACCATACTGGGGATAGATCTTCCTTCTAAGAGTTGAAGTACTTTTTCTTCTTACATTGCTCTTTTTCCTTTGTGGTTCTTGTCGTATCACTGCTGGACAGATTTTGTTCACTCTGGGTCTAAGTTTTTAGCCTTTTACCCTTGCCTGGCCTTGTTTCAAAGCATATACACACTTTTTTCTTTGACAGACGCATATACACACTTGTTGTCTCACTGCAAGATGTGTATATACGCTCTATTCTCCTAAACAGTCGCGTATACCACTTCCCCTTGCTTGCTTGCTTGGTTTAGTGATTGCTGGGTAGGATTTGAGGATTATTGAGCCTTCTAAGGTCTCTGTAGTGCCTATTGAGATTATCTAGGATGACAGGAAACATGTTTGGAGTTGAATTTTTGGGCAAAGCCTCTCTCTTTGTTTTCTATTTTTAATTTGTCCTTGGTTTCTGGGTTGTTTGCTTGGCTACTTGGTATTTTGCTTGAGTTACTCTTTTTATACACAGTAGAATTTATATATCAGGTTGCTTATCAGTCCATGCATTTTCTTTTTTAGTACATTGAAAATACAAAAAAATAGGCATTTTGCATTGGTTGGCATTTTTGTCTTTGAATCTTCATCATTAGCTTAGGATATTTAACGAAAAATTGCATTTTACTTTTGAATTGCAGATTTGAAATTGAAGACTGCATTGTTTTTATTAGCATATCATTCACTGAAAAGTTAAAGTTAGGCTTTGCATTATATCTATTTTTATTTTTATGCAGAGTCATAACACCATGAGTTTCACTTCCATACCTTTTTGAGTAACCACGGCCAATAAAATTTACGCTTTAAACTAAAATTGATTAGTCACAATTTTATTTTTAGGGTGCACAAAATAGCTTAGGATTTAGTGCCTTGAAATAGGATTTTGTGAGTAAACTTCTCCAAGGAAATTAAATCAACATATGTGTCTGAGACAGGGAGTTGAGAAATCCATTGTATAATTGGTAATATTAGAAGGCTCTGCTCACACCAGAGTTAAGCACGAGGTCGCGTGAAGTTTGTTGAAGGGATAACCCCTGGATACTCACCTAGCGTCAGAGATATTTCTGTGGATTTATTCATATTTGGGGATCTTGCTAGTATCCATACCTCTGTGAGAGGTGGTACTTTCAAGGTTTCGAGCTTTTCTACCCTGCCCATACAGTAATCCAAACTTACAATTGTTCGCTTGTGCATCGGTTATGCAATGGTTGATTAGTTGTTTAACTTAGGTTTCTCATAGGTTACTTGGAGGGGTTATTTTGCTTGTATCCTGAGTCAGATAGGGGTCGGACAACACACAACCTTTATGGAAGATTACCTCTCCAGGGGGATCTAACCAACTGGTTGTTAAGCCTACGAGGGCCCTTATAACTGATTATGTTACCTCCAAACTTTAGTAGGGAGTCTGAGGTCCCTCCTGAACGAGGCATACCTTCTTTAGCGAGGGAGCCCACTCAGCCACTTTAGCCCATTTGCATGCATATTGGTCGTTTGAATTTTTGGTATGCTCTTTGATTACTAGTTGGCCCTAGGGCTCTGGTTTTTGGTTTCATTATCATGGATAGCGGAGTGCCTTTTAATCTTCCATTCNTCAGGATCCTTCCTGGCCGATATGTCTTCGCACTTACCATCCTCTGTCTCACCTCCTTATGTGAATACAAGTTTTAGGTCTAGGGGCATGATGCCTCCTTCTATCCCTCTCCATTTGGTGGGAGTCATATCCTTCAAACACCTCTTATGATAGGAGGTTGGAATCTTCCTTCCTATGAATCCACTATGCGAGAAGTAAGTGCCCAATTAAGCAAGCATTCTACTTATCACTCTGTCCACTTATCCTTCTTCTACTATGTCAGTTCCTACAAACACTTTTCCCATGGCAGACCTTTGTCTGTCCTCCGGTGTTTCATCCAGGGGGAGTTATTTTTATAGTATGGGCAACCCCCCTCACGAAGTTCCTTCGCCTGGGGGAAACATATATCCTCACGTGAGTAACCCTTGTCATGTCACTTTCTCTTCGCAAGCGGCTTCCTCAGTGTCTATGCCCTTACAACCCTTTATGAATCAGTATGGAGGAGGATACTGTCCTGTTGGACAGGGACAGGGTGTAAACCAGGATCCTTCCTGGCCTAAAATTTCTCAAAATCAATCTTTCCATGCACCTTGGACTCAAATTCCACAATTCACTACTGCCACAAGTCCAGTCATTACATGTCATACTGGAATTATATCATCAACCGCTGCTAGTCATGTTGGAGATTGGTCGACAACCTCTGCGAGTCATGTTGAAGACCTGCAACCAGTCGTTGCAAGTCATGATGGGGGCACAAGTCCAGTCACTGTGTGTCATACTGGCGTTATATCACCAACCTCTGCTAGTCATGTTGGAGATTGGTCAACAACCTTTGCGATTCATGTTGAAGACCTTCAACCAGCTACTGCAAGTCATGTTGGGGGCACATGTTTGGTCTTTTCTAGTCACACTACACATCCATCACCAACCTTTGCTAGTCATGTTGGGGATTCATCACCAACCTCTGCTAGTCATGTTGGAGATTTTCTACTAGCCTTTGCAAGTCATGCTGAGAGCATGTCACCAACCACTGCAAGTCATGTTGGGGGCATTCATATGATTGAGAATCCTAGACGTCTCAGAGTTAAGCCTAGATTCCTTTGCAGGACTTGCGAAGGAAGTCACCTTACTCATTTGTGTCCTGTTACTGTTGGGATACCAGAAGCATGGGGCTCACCTAAGGGCTCTTCGAGTTCTGAGGCATCTATGGTTTCACAACACTATGTTCCTTCTTTTGTTGATACAACAATCATGTCGATGCAATCTTCGACTAACACCTCTTTTCCTTTAAGGATTGATGCATCCTTTGACCTTGTTGTCTCACATCCTGTTCAACCTGTGGTTGTGTCGATGCAATCTTCGACCGACACCTCTCCTATGTTCAGGGGTGATGTGTCTCTTGACCTTGTTGTCTCACATCTTGTTCAACCAACAGTCGTGTCGATGCAATCTTTGACCGACAACACTCCTGTTTTTTGGGGTGATACACCTCTTGACCTTGTTGTCTCGCATCCTATTCAACCAATGGTTGAGGAAGTGGTCGTATCTATGAAATATGTGATCGACCCCACTCTTCTCTTGGAGAGTGATAAGTCTAAGGAAGCGGTCGCGCCCATGCAATTTTTGGTCGATCCTGCTTTTCTAGTTATGGTTCTATACCTTCTATGCCATGTCCTTAGCAGTTCTATTACTTCACCTTATGAACAAGAGAGAGTTTTACTCTTCCTAAGTTCTCTCCCTCTAAGTCTTGATGAGGTTCCCTTTGGTTGGGATGGTCTTGTGGGGTATCCAATGCCTTCGCATATGTCTTTTCCAGGAAGAGACATTATCTTATATATCACAGAGACGATAACCTATGTTAGCACTTTGTCCTCCTCGACTTGGAGAGCTTTGGGTCTTCCCAAGCATGTGTCAGTTCTTCATAAGATACTGACATTTCATAGAAGTTCTGCATGGGAGCCTTGGCCTCCCCCGTGACTTTTCGCCTAGAATCTATGAACGAGTCCAAGTTAAGCCCTTTTCCAACTCGTTCAAAAAGCGAAAAGATTGCCGAGCGATTTTCTCTTTTCACTCTCATTAATTTGGATTTGAAAGGTCATGAGTCTTAGTTAAGCTTTTTTCCTACTCGTTATTAAAAATTTAAAACATCGCCGAGTGATTTGTCTTTTCACACTCGTTAAAATTGGATTTGAAAGATCATGAGTCTTAGTTAAGCTCTTTTACGACTCGCTATCAAAAATGGAAAAGATCGTCGAGTGAACTTGTCTTTTTCACACTCGTAAATTGGATTTGAAAAGACGTCTATTTGGCACAAGTTTACCCCTTTTTTCACACCAAGTAGACTAAAAGATATAAAAAAGGACATTTTTTGGCATTAAATTGTGATTGCATCTCATGCCCTTGCTTGCAGTATTGTGCCTTTAGCCGGTTCTCTCTTTGCGTTATAAACCATGGCCTAAGTAGTTTGCATCCTCAACCAAGAAGATTCGTGTTTATATCCTTCGCAATTTGACACCCTATACCATGGAGGGAACATCACCCCGAGTCTCCATCTCCCGCATGCATTTCCTTGCATTGAGCATAGGTACGTTCCACTGCCAGAACTAGTTTTTCTTACTTGCAACACTCGTTCCCTCCTCTGTATCATAGCATTCACTTGTTATGAAAAAACAAAAAAAGACGGGCGGGAAGGGAGTACTATATTGTAATTGGCAGCAGTCATGTCGCCTTTGAACAGAGAACAAAGTTATTGAGTCCTTGCGTCATCATAATTTTGGGTTTAGCAT
>JASDQU010310287.1:116828-133233 GCA_032191745.1 Picea mariana
TCTTAGAGCTAGGTAGTTGTCCTAGTTGGCAGGGTGGAAACTCGGTTTTGTGTAGAGTTGGTCCGTGGCTTCAAGCTGGGCAAGGCAGCAGCACGAAGGTCAACAAGGCAAGTGGAAAGCGGAGGGTTAGCATCAGACCAAGGTATTTTAAATTTCGTATTTGTTTATTCTGTTATGAATTTTATTATTCGTTGATCAATTCATATGTGTATGTGCTGAATTTATAAGAAATTACCGAGTTTCATAAATCAAGTAAAAGTTATTGTTTTGTTTGATTAATTATTTGATGTTAAATTTATTCGGCTACTACACAAATAGTTAGGAGAGCTAAGGATAGTGAAGCTCTATTTTTCCATTTCAAGACGTTTTTCTGTAAAACTGTGTTTTTAATTTTAATGTTGAAATCGTGTTGCTTGAGCTCGTGATTGATCGTTGAGGAGTAGCCACGACCTGCTGGGGGGCCCACTAGTGGTCTGGGTGAATATTTAGTCAAATAGTTTATGAATTCATATAGTGTAATCGTCATTTCTTGTATTTCTTGTACATGAGTTTTATTGTGTCTATTTACTGTGTAAATTGTTGTTCATAATTTAATTGCTTCAGTTCAGTTTTGCAGGTTATTATGAAGGCTAGTGTTAATATGCAATGACTTTTTAATTAGTAGGAAACAACTTGCAAGTTTAGATACTAACCCATGTGTGTAATTAGATGGTAGTTAGATTTCCTATATGTTGAAATAGAGTTTAAAAACATAGTTAAAACAAAGTATTTAGTTCATGGTTTCTTTGGCAAGTTTCGGTGGATGGATAGTTGTTAGTTTTAGTTGTCCTTTATAGTTTTCTTATCTAATTGCTATTTAGTTTGCTTATCTAGTTGTTATTTAGTTTGCTTATTTATTTTCTTGTCATATGCTGAAATAGAAATTGTATTTGATTTATGAGTATTTCCCTTTTGCAATTTAAATTGTTAAAATAGGATTAGTTTAATTTACTTTATGCAATTTCTTGTCTAGATATAGGTTGCAATTTTAATTCAAAGTTTGATTATTAAGTTTAGTTTTCAGTTATAAATCTCTAAGTAGTATGAATTTGCTTACATTACCATAGAATGCAATTGAATTTAATAGAATAGTGTTTTTCATATTGTTGATGATTAGTGCATGAATTGAAGAATCACATGGATTTGCAGGGTAGTTGATGTTTCTTCTATAATGGTTAAGTTCTCATAAGATTGTCTAATTCACACCTTTCACTTTGTTATAGAAGTTAATATTGAGTTTAGCCCTCTTGAGTTATCGTTAATTGTTAAATGTCATCGTAATATCATAAGACACCGAAGACATAACCATCAACACTATATTTGAGTTTTCTTGCTTTTGTAGATTAGGGAATAGTTCTCTTGCTTTGGTAGATTAAAGAATAGTTTTCTTATCATAGATTAAAGAGTAGTTGTTGATTAATTTTATTGTCATGATGCTTTGAATTTAGTAGATTAGGATTTCCTTTCGTAAATTAGAAGTAATTTTGAAGTTTAATTTAAGAATAGAGTTCACTTGCTTATTAGTTTGATTGGTTGCTTATTGAGTAATTTTGATTAGTTTACTTGTTGTAGAAGTTACCATAGGTTAGTTAGTTGATTGCTTGCTTGTTTAATTGCTTTGTTAGGGTAGTTGCTTGCTTGTTTATTTGCTTTAATAGGGCAGTCGATTGCTTGTTTATTTCCTTACTTGTTGTTGCTTATTGAATTTGAGTAGGTTAATTAAATTAGTTTGTTGTTGTTATTGCTCATTAGATAGATAGTTTGTTTTTGCTTATTGTAATGATTAAGTTAATTTGCTTTAAGTAGGGTTTTCATTTTCCTTCTTAGGACTATCCATCGATCTATTGTTCAAAATTTACTTAGGATAAATAGTTTAAGTTTCTTGATAGGGTTTGATCATTAATAGCCTTTACTTGAATAGATTAGTTCTCAGATCCCCCATTTCCTTAGTTAGACTATATTACCTCTAGCCTTTCTGTCTTGGCACATATAGTGCTACAACTCTAAGTTTACTTACCCCGGGTTGACAATTTAATTAAGGGTTTTTAGTGTTTTTTAGTGCATATAGAACACCCATCATTTTTGGTGTCGTTGTCGGGGAGTTGTCTCAAGGTAAGAAATAATTAGGAAATAGATCATTTCTAACCTTAGCATTAGTTTGGTGGTGGGGGAAATTTAAGATGAGAAGTAAGAAATTGCACATCTACTATAGCAGGTTCCCCCAAACCCAATGGTAGTTTTTATTTTTGTTTTTGTTTTCTTTCATGAACAGACCTAGAGACCCAAAAGGTAGATACATTAAATCTAAATCAGATCTTTCAACCAAGGTTCCTTCCGACCTTTTTGGGGTAAGGAACATTCCACTCATAAAATCCATAGATCGATATTGGAAAACAGGAACTAGCTCAACCCAAAGAGCTAAATAAGTCTCTGAAGAGACTAAGATAGGGAGCACTATAGAACAAAAAATTGAAGCATCAGTATTAGTGGAACAAGAGGCAAGACCACTCGAGCCTTCTACATAACCAAACAATACAAACTTTGTTTTCTTACCACCATCAAGAGACCCTAATTTTTAAGACATCATAGACCCTGAACAAGTGAATACCTTGTTTGGTAGTTCAGCCAATATAATTGTCTCTCAAATTGACACAAAAACTTTGGCACCGATAATCGCAACTAGCTCAAGTAGAGTCCCAGACATCCAATATGTAGGAAGACCTTTCCATTAAAAGGAAACCTTGCTCTCTTCAAACATAAAACCACCTAGGTACTCTCTTTTTGGAAACCAAACCAGTATGGATGATCAGGTGGATCACAACAATGTAAGACATAGGGAGGAAGAAGAAGTTGGAAACCAAACCGAAACTACCTTCGGGTTTCCAATTTTAGACACCACACCAAATGTCAATATGAAAAATATTCCCCTCTCAGCACTGCCCACCTTTTATGGTAAAAGAAGTGAAGATCCAGATACCTTCCTATTTGAGTTCGACATCTTGTGTAGAATCTACAACCACTTACAAGATGCCAAGAAACTAAAACTCTTTCCTGCCACCCTCAAGGACTCTGCACTAAGATGGTTCATGGGGTTGGGAGAATCCAGTATTAGGTCTTGGGAAGCCATGAAAGATATATTTCTTAAGAAGTACCAAGACTACGACAAGACCAAAGAGTCTCGTAACGATATCTTCAAAATCCAACAATTAGAAGACGAGAATATCGAGGATTATATGGAACGGTTTTCTTATATCTCCCAGAAATCAAAATATCATGACCTTCCAGATGATGCAATTAGGGCTCTTTTCCTTAAGGAAATTTCAGAGGAATACCTAGAGATCTTTAACCTGATGGCATCAAGTGACATCTCCCATAATCCATTTTCTGAAATCTGTGAAATGTGTAAGAACTACTCAAGGAGTAGAGCTAAAACAGGAAAGAATGTTCGGGACCCTTATAACAAAAACTTAAAACCAATTAGTTCAGGTGATATCACAAGAGCAGAGATATGGAACCTTTAGAGAATTTCAAATCAGATGTCTTAAGCATAATAGGTTCCCAGTTGGACACCCTAAATATTAAAAATAATCAGGAGGAGGAAAATGCAACACTGAGTATATATTGCCCAAGATGCAGGAGGAAGCATTCCTCAAGGGAATGCACATTAGATAAAATTTTAGTTTGTGGCTTCTACACAGAAGACCATTCAACTGAGAAATTTCCATCATTTCCTGGTTTATTATCCATATATATGAGTGAGGATCCTGGGGAGTCCTCTTATGCACCTAGGAGGCCATGGAATCCTAGGAACCAGCCTACATACCCGGATCTACAACCCCAAGTTCCACCCTATTATCAACAACCACAACAGTGGAACTCACCAAGTTGGAAAAACTGGTTTTCACAGTACCAACATCCTTGGCCTCAAGGATGGAGAGGAGGGCATAACCAAGGGAACCTTCAAGCTCCAACTGTCTCTATGTCCAATCATCCTTATCCTCAGCTTCCACTAAACATTCTACAGCTTCTGCCAAGTTTTGTTCCACCACATTTACCTACTATTCCACAACAACAACCACAACAATATCAGAATGCAAGCTCCCCAAGACCAACATTATTACCGGAACAACCAGTGCCCAATCCCAATAATAGACCCACTCAACCTCTTCACAATGTTGAGATGAAGGCCTTCCCAACATATGTTATTACTCATGTTCCATTACAAGAGATTCAATTGAGGTCAGGAAAAGTTATGGACAGGCAGAGACCTTCAGTAGTCATCCAGGAAGAAGAAGAAGAGGAAACCCCCAAACAACCCATGGATGACACTAGGTGGGAAGATTTTATTATTCCTAAAGACCAAGAACCCAAGCTTCCCCAAAATGAACCTTCACAAATTATGAAGGCCCCTCCTTATCCAGAAAGATTAGTAATCGAGAAACCTACCACCCGACCGGAATTTGACATCTTGAATGAATTGAAGAATATTTGTGTCAAGATTCCCTTGCTACAAGCCATTAAGGACATTCCAATCTACAATAAGGTAGTCAAATAATTGTGTATTAAGAAGCTAGGTAGGAAGCAGAAGGACCCTCCTACAGTACATTTGATAGGAGAACTTTATGAGCACATATCAGAGCAACCTAAGATAGAAAAATATGGGAACCCAAGAAATCCCATAGTGACCATAACCATTAATGAGGTCTCCATTGGAAACACTCTCATAGACCTATAGGGCAGAAAGAAGACTAGCAATCCTATGCCATTTATTTTGTAAGCAAGAACTTGTCCCCTATTGAGCTAAACTACACAGTTACCGAGAAGGAATTCTTGGTAGCAGTTCATGCTATCAATAAGTTTCGTCATTACATTACAGGTTATGAAGTATTTGTACATACAGATCATTCCACCATTAAATTTCTCATGAATAAACCCATAACTAATGGTCGAGTGACTAGGTGGCTCCTACTATTACAAGATTTTAATATCACCGTGCTTGACCGACCTGGAAAGGAGAATTTGGTAGCTGATTTTCTTTCACGCATAAAAAAAATGAGGATGATGATATTCCTGTAGATGATAGTTTCCCAGATGAGCACCCTTTTTCCCTCTCTATAAATACCCCATGGTTTGCGGATATGGAAAACTATCTGGCTACTAGGAAGTTACCGTCTCATTTGTCACCTCATGAAAAGCGTAAAATTATCACACAAAGTGTCAATTACTCTTGGGTTGGCCATGACCTTTTTCGTACAGCTCCTGATTTGATTATTCATAGATGTGTCCAAGAGGATGAGGTATCATAAATACTACGAAGTTGTCATGATGGACCATGTGGTGGCCATTTTTCTGACAACGTACAACATATAAGGTGTTACATTCGGGTTACTATTGGCCTAGAATTTTCAAAGATGTTTCCAAGTATGTAAGGAGTTGTGATAGTTTCCAAAGGATAGGAAGACCTACTCTAGTTGACGAAATGCCCTTACGTGCCCAAGTTATGATTGAACCTTTCGAGAAATGGGCCCTTGACTTTGTAGGACCAATTTAACCCATGTCTTGTAAGAAAAACTATATTTTGGTTTGTACAGATTATGTCACCAAGTGGGTAGAGGCAAAATCCCTATTCAGGGCTACAGAAAAATCTGATGTCGAATTCATCTATGAAGACATATTTACCCGCTTCGATGTCCCTCGTGAAATTGTTACACACCAAGGCACTCAATTCACTTCCAAGCTGATGAGAGAGATAATAGAGAAATATATGATTAAACACTGTAAATCTTCTCCATACCACCCACAAGCTAATGTTCAGGTAGAGTCTACAAACAAAGTTCTAGAATCTATCTTAACCAAGACCGTTCAATTATGTCACTGGGATTGGGCTGATAGACTTCCATAAGCCTTGTAGGCATACCAGACCACCTGGAGAAACACCACTAGGCATACCCCTTATGAGCTAGTCTACAGGAAACAAGTACTTCTACCGATAGAATTTCAAGTGAGGACCTTCCGCATTGCCGCGGAATTGGGATTAAACTTAGATGAGGCTCAAAAACAACGAGCCCTACAATTAAATGAGTTGGATGAGATCAGGCAAGATGCCACCCAATGAGCAATGTTAGTCCACAACTAGAGGAGCAAGTGGCATGACAAGTTTATTAAGAAGAAACACTTCCAACCTGGTGATTGAGCTTTGTTGTTTGATTCCCGATTTAAAACCTTCAAAAGAAAACTCACCACCCGGTGGTTGGGTCCTTCTGAGGTAGTCATTGTATATGACAATGGAGCTGTGAAAATAAAAACAATTGACGATGGACAAGTCTCCTTTGTAGTAAATGGACACCGACTCAAATTTTATCACAAGCCCATTTCTAAAGAAGAGTTTCTACAGGTCATGTCAAATGATAAGGCATTGGCCTTAGTAGATGGGGAAGTCCCCCTTTTTTCTTGAATGTTTTCTGAATTTTCTACTGTACATATGTAAATAATTTTAAATTTTGTTGATAAGCAATTCTAGAGATTTCTTTAGGTATTTATTTCACCAGGAGTAGACAGTTTCAAGGAAATATAAAAGAAGGATTTTTCTTCAAAATATTGCTATATTTGAACCTTGTTGTCTGCAAAGCATCAAATGAATAATGACTTGTTGTAGTTAGCCATATTTTGTAAAGATTTTCACCTTCTCTTTTTCTTAAGGCATTTTAAAAAAAAAAACAGTTGCTCTTGAAAATCTTCACCACTATATAAGGAAGTGATATTGTAACCATCAAGCTTAGAGGTATCTCATACAGTTTTCCCAAGAAACCTGAGTAAGTGAGTAAAGTATATTTATTAAAGAGTAACAAGGAGGTCTAATTAGTGGTTATCTGTGGAAACATCCAGAAAAGGAAGAAAGTGAGTTGAGCCTAAAGATACATTTCTGTTCTTTTCCAATGGTACCATCCACTACACACTAAAAATACTTGATTATATCATATATTTAGATAGGCCACCTCCTCTTAAGTACCCCTTACATCATGACAATCACTAAGGAATATATAACGGAAAGTCATCCTCTAACATAAATATCATCTCAATTGAAAAAAAAAAAAAAATGTTTTCAGAGTTGTCCTCCATCTTCTTGCACAAAGCAATCTTATACTAAAATATTAAAAGATGGTGGGCTAGTCTCTGAGGGTGTAAGAGGATAACCCACTGGGATATTGAACAGGTCTGCTGGCAGTGGGTATCGGCCTGTGGTATGACTAGGTAAACCTGCCAGAGTACTGAATAGGCTTGCTGGCAGCGGGGCATTCTACCTAACAAGGATGATAATCTGACAAAAAAAAAATAAGAAATTTAAACTTGTCCTGATGTACGGCATTACTTGTAGACAAAGCTGACATGAAGTATGTATGGTTAAGCTAAGGTTAATGAACTCCATAAATTTTCCATTGAGAAATAACTTTGAGACTATCTTGAAACTCTCTCGCCTACCTCTTCTTATCTATATATAGGATCTCTTATCCTATAGGTGGGGCCATCTTCTAACCGTCTCGTCAGACCAATCTGTGAAATTTATCTCTACACTTAACAAGTTGTAAATCTTCGACTATTGGGAGAATTGACTAGTTTCCCATATTTTTTATTGTGATGTGTCACAATACTTAGGTGTGGGGGAGGGGTTTCATGAGTTGAAAAATGATCACATTGCCTAGAAGAAGTGAATCTTTGTAAAAATTTATGTGCATTGTTTTCATGATACAGGTTATTACATCAACAGTCATTTTATTTTTTGAAATTCTAATTCCCTGTGTGCTATAAATTACTGTACATATCCTTAACATACCACTTTATTGGTTTATTTGTGTTACAGACTATTCATTGCATAATTTAAATTACATGTCTTATGCCTGTGGATTGAGTAAGCATGGTGGCAAAATAAATAATAATGGAACACTATGCCTATGCTCCTAATCATTGTGACTGTCAAAACCATTCCAAGACTGCAGGTTATCCATTACATGAGGTAAAAATGCATTTCACACAAAGGTACCATATGGAGTGCCATATGGAGTGTCATATGAGGTGCCATATGAGGTGCCACATGAAGTTCCATATGAAAAAATATACCAGTAACTATCCACAATTCCAGGTAACCAAGAATCAATGGAATTTATGTGAATTAGTTCATGGCAATCAAGATTGAATGATGCAAACCTTACACATTTTCATGATCAAATGTCCAAGTCAAAGACTTGGACATTGATCTAACTTCTTATCATTATGATTGCCCCCAAAATATGCCTTCAAATTCGAAATCGCTACACATGGCAACTCATGCATGTACAGTCATTATGAATGAAACCATTTCCACCTCAGGCGCACTCATAAACGGAGGGATCGCTCAATTGGGTTATCCCATTATTCCTCATACTCTCCCTCTGCTCATTTGCATTCGAACCTATTTTAAATGCACTCAGCCTCTGTCTCATTTTGTCCCCCTCTGTCCATATTACGATCGGCCCCTACTTAATTCCGCTCGGCCTCTATTTAAACCATGCCCTCCCTTGGCTCGATTCCACCTATCCTCTGTGAATTTCACCCTCTGTCCATATTTCCACTGTCACGATGTCCAAGCGGTATGAGTCATCTTCTTACGCTTACCTCTTCGCCATCCCTGAGTTTTCACAGTGCAGGGAAGTGTTTTTGCGCGCAAGTTGGGGAACTTTTTTGTCTCACTTGCAGGGCTAGGACGATGGAATTTCAATGCAATTCGCCCTAGGTTTTGATGGAAAGATAGTGCTTGTGGGGTCTCTCACCTTTGGAGTCTCAGAGGAATCCATAGCCGCATCCACAAAGCTTCCAAGAATTTGGGATAGATGGTTTAAAAACCACCAGTTGCTACGATCAAGCTATAACAGGGTTTTTAAACCAGAATTTCATAACATCTCTGGAGCTAAAGGATACTCCAAGGAGTGGATAAAAGAGGAGTTAATTAACCCTCTCATATTCATCACCATGCTAATCACATGTGAAGGTAGATATTCCACCTTTAAAGCATGTCACTTTCGATTGTTAGCTCACTTTCAGTTCAATAAACCATTGAATTTTCCCTTCTACTTTTTAAAGATCTTGGAGAAGATGTCCTCCCAAGTGAGGAAGAATGTAACCAATCCCCACAACAGCCTCTTTCACCATGGCCTTATCAAATTACTTGTATTAGTCGAATTGGAGAAACAGGGGAAAACTTGGGATGAGTTCATTTACCTATTTGCAAACCCTCACTAGACAATCAAGACTAGCAAAAAGACACTTGATCTAAGGACTATTTCTCCATCCAAACCCCACTCTCTGAAGACTCCAAACCCTCCTACACAATCCATTTCTTTACCGGAACAAAATTTCAAGAAGCTAGTTGATACCCATGCAGCCTCATTGGGAAAAAAGAACAAGAAGCCTATTGCTAACCTTCTGATGCCTTCAACATCTCTTGATCCTACCCCCAAAAAGATTCAAGAAGTAATTCAACAAGACTTTCCTACAGTACCCACAGATAGGAGAGGAGCTAATCGATTTAATAGAGGACCATTTCGAAAGAGTACCCAGAGCATAAGAGGAAAACCTTATGCAAAACCCCTGACTACTTCAGACCCTATCCAAGTATCCTCTGATCTTGAAAGCCCTCACAAAAGACTTAGGGAAGTGTCTATAGACGAATTGACGCCTCAAAGAAAGACAAAATATGAACCTACTTCTCCTCATCAACCCCCTATTACTCCTATCTCATAGATGCCTACCCTAGATCCTAAGACTGATCAATACTCTACATATTTCAAGGGATCTAAGCCCTTCTCCAAGATATTTGATCCTGCTCCAGCCATTGAGAAGTTACAACAAGAAAATTTCCAACTGTTGCAACAATTGGAAGAGAGGAAGACTTTGGACATGCATCTTCACCATGACAATGCAATCCTCCAAGCAAATGTGAATTCCCTTCAACGGTTGGTTGACGAGATGAACAAAACCAATCGCAACCTCAGGGCACAATTGAAACAACACAAGAGGCATAAGACAAAATCTTCACGGCAAGAAGGAGAAGCTTCTAAAGTTGATCCTTATCAACAAGCTTAGTCATGAGGGGCAATTCCTTTTTGTTTGCAATGGGACCTGCAAAATATTAGGTGTGGGGGTAATGTTGGGCCCGCAATATGGTTAATTTAATGATGATGATTAGATCCTTTTTTGCCAATATTGTATGTGTATTTTCCTATTTTGAAGAAGTATTGAAGGATTTTTGTATCAAATTGCCATAGCTTACAACAGGTACGTATGATTGATGTTTTATGATGGTTTTGAGTATAATTCGACATGTTTTAATGATTCCAGGAAACTAATTCATGTTATCTGTGTCATAGGGAAAAATCACAAGTCGTTTTTTCATCCGGCACTCAGTTTGATACTCCATATGGCACTCCATCTAGCAATTTGTCTGGTACTCCATCTGGCACTCTATCCTGCACTAAAACTGTGGGCGAGTTGGCGGTTATCATATCGTCGACCAGGGATGGGCGAATCAGAGACATGGGTTTTTCTTGTGCTCGTGGCCTCCAACTACTAAGCTTCTGACAACTTGAATTAGGTTGTTATGTTGGGCGTTTATTGGATCACCTTGTTTCTAGAAGCCATCGACAGTTAAGACGCATTAAATGTGATTTATTGTTTTTAGAGGAGTTTGACCCTTCCAGTGGTCGACCTCTCAGCTTGTAAACTCTATAAATACCACAGCAGTGGTCAGACAAATAGTTAGAAGAGCTAAGGATAGTTAATCTCTATTTTCCATTTCAAGACGTTTGCTCTAAAACTGTGTAAAAATGTGTTTTTAATTTTAATGTTGAAATCGTGTTGCTTGAGATCGTGATTCATCATTTAGGAGCAGCCACGACCTACTAGGGGGGCCACCAGTGGTCTGGGTGAATATTTAGTCAATTAGTTTATGAATTCATATAGTGTAGTCGTCATTTCTTTTATTTTCTATACATGAGTTTTATTGTGTCTATTTACTGTGTAAATTGTTGTTCATAATTTAATTGCTTCAGTTCAGTTTTGCAGGTTATTATGAAAGCTAGTGTTAATATGCAATGACTTTTTAATTAGTAGGAAACAACTTGCAAGTTTAGATACTAACCCCTGTGTATAATTAGATGGTAGTTAGATTTCCTATATGCTGAAATAGAGTTTAAAAACAGTGTTAAAACAAAGTATTTAGTTCATGGTTGCTTTGGCAAGTTTCGGTGGATGGATAGTTGTTAGTTTTAGTTTTCCTTTATTGTTTTCTTATCTAATTTCTATTTAGTTTGCGTATCTAGTTGTTATTTAATTTGCTTATTTATTTTCTTGTCATATACTGAAATAAAAATAGGATTTGATTTATGAGTATTTCCCTTTTGCAATTTAAATTGTTAAAATAGGATTAGTTTAATTTACTTTATGCAATTTCCTTTCTAGATCTAGGTTGCAATTTTAATTTGAAGTTTGATTATTAAGTTTTGTTTTCAGTTATGAATCTCTAAGTAGTGTGAATTATCTTACATTAGCATAGAATGCAATTGAATTTAATAGAATAGTGTTTTTCATATTGTTGATGATTGGTGCATGAATTGAAGAATCACATGGATTTGCAGGGTAGTCGATGTTTCTTCTATAATGGCTAAGTTCTCATTAGATTGTCTGATTCACACCTTTCACTTTGCTATAGAATTTAATATTGAGTTTATCCCTCTTGAGTTATCGTTAATTGTTAAATGTCATCGTGATATCATAAGACACCAAAGACATAACCATCAACACTATATTTGAGTTTTCTTGCTTTTGTAGATTAGGGAATAGTTCTCTTGCTTTGGTAGATTAAAGAATAGTTTTCTTATCATAGATTAAAGAGTAGTTGTTGATTACTTTTATTGTCATGATGCTTTGAATTTAGTAGATTAGGATTCCCTTTTGTAAATTAGAAGTAATTATGAAGTTTAATTTAAGAATAGAGTTCACTTGCTTATTAGTTTAATTAGTTGCTTATTGAGTAATTTTGATTAGTTTACTTGTTGTAGAAGTTACCATAGGTTAGTTAGTTGATTGCTTTCTTGTTTACTTGCTTTGATAGGGTAGTTGTTTGCTTGTTTATTTGCTTTAATAGGGTAGTTGCTTGCTTGTTTATTTACTTACTTGTTGTTGCTTATTGAATTTGAGTAGGTTAATTAAATTAGTTTGATGTTGTTATTGCTCATTAGATAGATAGTTTGATTTTTCTATGGTAATGATTAAGCTAACTTTCTTTAAGTAGGGTTTTCATTTGCTTTCTTAGGACTATCCATCGATCAATTGTTCAAAAGTTACTTAGGATAAATAGTTTAAGTTTCTTGATAGGGTTTGATCATTAATAGCCTTTGCTTGAATAGATTAGTTCTCAGATAGCCCATTTCCTTAGTTAGACTATACTACCTCTAGCCTTTATGCCTTGGCACATATAGTGCTACAACTCTAAGTTTACTTACCCCAAGTTGACAATTTAATTGAGGGTTTTTAGTGTTTTTTAGTGCATATAGAACACCCATCATTGTCTGTATGTTACTGACCAGAATCTGAACTCGAGTAACTCTTCCTACAATCATAATTTTCTTGTCATAATTGAATGACTCCCCCTGTCACTCTGCTCTCTCTGTCTTTGGTTGTTCTCCCCCTTTGTTTCTAAAAGGGTATCTCTTTCTGACAAGGTCTCTCCTCTTTTTATCTCTACAGGATGTCATGTATATCATTTTGTACATCATAATTTTGTTGATGTGGATACTGTTGCCCTACAGAACACTGCGTAATTGTGGCTCATATTTTTCAAATGACCCGTGGATCTGTCCATTGATTCTCATCAATCTCTAGCCAGATGCATCCATCTCTATCCATGATACTTTTCTACTGTACATTTCTCTAAAGTCATCTGAGAAATTTTATACTATGTGTGTCACATGACTGCAATTCTTTTTGCAACAATTAACTTCACCCATTTTCACTTGTTCAGTCTATGTTATCCACATCTATGAATGTCCTGGTTTCTTGAACTTTGTTCTATGATCTTCTATTACTGCAACTTCATTTTTCTTTCATGTTTCATTTACTCTTTTTGTCGTATTGTATGAAGCATTTCTCATTGACTGTTTTCTTGAGTTCCAAAAGTTATGGGCTTTGTGGCCATATACACCACAATTATAGCATCTCATAGTGTAACAATGTGTAGAAATATGTCCAACAAGATTGCAGTTCCAACATCTTATACTGTTGTTGAACCTACCAACTTTTTTTCTTCCATGATGCCTACAATCCAAGGCTTTATGACCATACTCATCACAAGAGAAACAATAACCGTTAAAAACACTTTCATACCTCATTTTTATTCATCCATGAAGGTGTCTCTCTTCTAAACTTACTTTGAGGTGTATGAGTAGCTTCTGGATGTCTTCCTTGATCTAATCTTCTAAATATTGTAGTGTTTCTTTCATTCTTTGAACATGAAGGACATGCGTCATACCTATTTCCCCTTTTACAAATGAAGGGCATGTATCAGACCTGCTTTCACTTTTTATAAATGAAATACCTGCATCAGACCTGTCTTCACCCTTTACAAATGAAGGACTTGCATCAGGTTTCTTAGGAGTACCAATTTCTTCCTTGTTGTATCCAAGACCGGATTTGTCATTTGGTGATCTCTGACTTTCCAAGATCTCATCCAAGGTCATGGAGATGTTCAAGAACTTGATTTGGGTGTTTGACTTCTCAACCTTCTTTCTAAGATTCAAAACTTATGATTCCAACTTATGACATGATTCTTTCGTTTTGTTCAACTGGTTCCTCACTACCTCCTCTCTTATTTTGGCTTCTTCAGGTTGGATCTTAATATTTCCATTTCTTTCTCTTAGTTCTTTTAGATCTGCAAGGTTTCTACTAAGTTCATCATCTTCCTTCTTTTCTTCTTTTGCTTGATTGATTTCATTTTTCAGTCTCTCGATCTCCTCTTCCTTTTCTTTTGTTAGATTAGTAATTTCGGTTTTCAATATTTTGATCTCTTCTTCCTTTTATTTTGTTAGATTAGTAACTTATGTTTTCAATCTTTTGATCTCTTCTTACTTTTCTTCTGTTAGATTAGTAACTTCAGTTTTCAATCTTTTGATCTCTTCTTCTTTGTTTTCTAACTAAATCTTTTGCAAAGATATGATTTTTTCATTGTCTTTGAGATTTTCTTTTATTTCCAACATATGCTTTTGATTGCTAAGCTCATCATCTTCCTTCTTCTTTTTTTTACTTGACTAATTTATTTCTTCAACTTCTCGATCTCCTCTTCTTTTTCTTCTAACTGATTATCCTGCTCAGATATTATCTTTTCATTGTCTTTGAGCATTTCCTTTATTTCCAAGATATGCTTTTGACTTCTTTCAAGAAACTCTTTACTGTAGTCATGAAGATAGATGTTGTATGAATAATTATGGTCATAGTGGTATTCATAGACACCCCAATCAACTTTTTGTTTGGCCTTTGATAGTTCTTCTTCTACTTCTTCCATGGGATAAATGCTAACAGAACATTCTTATATTGTATCTGAATCTTCTTCTTTACTTGCAGGGGAGAATTCAATATCAACATTATTGCAATCGGAGGATTATGGAGAGTCTTTACCTTTATTGATGGTTGAGTCTTCCTCTTCATCCTTGATACGAATGTCTTATGTGTCTTCTTTTTTGATTTGATACATGTTTTCTAACTTCAGCCATAAGTCCTCGGTGGATGTGCATAGTCTCATGCTTGCCTTGACGGTATATGACAATCCATTGAGAAGAATCTTCAATGCCACTTCATTATTCTTCCTTACTCTTCTTTGGACTACAAACATGGATAGATTATTTGAGGTAGTTAAGTCCCAGGGATTGCTTACTAATGAATTCCAAACTTCATATCCTCTTGAATTCAAATATTGTTTCATATTTTCTCTCCATGAAGAATAATTTGTTCCATCAAATAAGGGAGCTTCAATTGTGGAGAGAGCCATATGTCCACTCATTTATTCAGAATCTACCTTTCAGTGTTTAAATTGTGTTGAAGGAACCCACTCTGATACCAATTGTTGAACACACCAGCCACACTAAGATGGGGGGGGGGGTGAATTAATGTGTGGACTTTTATAACTTTTATTCTTGCAAGTTAGCAATTAAAACATAATTGTACACATTAAAAACAATCAAATCATAATCACAATGAACACAAGAGATACCAGATGTTTGTATAAGATTTTGTATAATATATATATATATAAATAGTAATGGGGGTTTTCCCAGCACCAACTATTTTGTATCAGCACCAACTGAAGTAAGGAACACCAACTCCTAGGAGAGCACCAACTCTCAAGCAAGACCCAGCTTGCCACAAGACCCAGCTTGTTGATAGAACGCAATCTATCCAACTAGAGTTCATATAGTAGTTCAACCAACTCTAGTAGCAGTGATCCATTTATTGAGTCATCTCTATCTCATGATTAGAGGTATACCACAAATGCTCATCACCACACATCATCTTCTCTCTGAAATTCACGCATTCTTCAATTCATCTTCTCTCTTATATTCACACCTTCTTCACTTCATCTTCTCTCTGATATTCACACCTTTCTATGTCAAAGAATCATCATTATAGAAATCATCGACCTCAGGTGCAGATCCACCTCTTCCCTACTCAAGACTTATATATCAAGTGAACCAATCATGGTTGTATTTATACTATTTATGCTCAAAGCTTGTTTAAGTTATTGGGCCGACTTGTGCCACAAGTTACAACTAACTTATCCATTTACAACAACTTTGGGACCACCAGAGGTCATCATTATGGATCTTCAACTTTAAACCTGGCATCCCCCCTACTTTCATAAATCAATCACAGGTATGGATCAATTTCCTTTCTCTCTGTGAATGTTGCAGAAATTGAATATTATAGAGGCGCTTCCTTCAAAACATTTACATATGACCATAGGCACAGGACCATGGGCTTATTAATTTAAGTGTTGCTTCTTCTTTCGCCCTTTGTTTCTTTATTCCATACAACCTCACATGGTGACCAGGCGCCAAGCCAAGCGAGTGTTTGATCACTTATCAAAATCAACGATCATGTTTTTAATCTCTGATTGGATGGACGGTTCTCATTTACTTCAGGACTTCGTCTATTCCACTTGTAGTGTACCTATTCACTACTCGGGTTGCCACTAACCTCTCGGTTCACCATTCATTACATGGATTTAAAAACAAATGCATTTAACCAGGATTAAACACACTTAATTCGCAGAGTAAAATATATAAGT
>JASDQU010310288.1:5410-19043 GCA_032191745.1 Picea mariana
CAAAGGCTACGCCCTCCATGGGCTCATCAATCACAGGGATCATAGAAATGTCAATCACATCTCATCATCAATATTATTAAACATATGCACAAAATTCCTAATACATCAATCAGTAGCTCAAAGACGTTACACAAGCCTGCAATACAAGTCTTGAGAAAGAGACAAGGCGTCGTATTGGGCTAATGTCCACAAGAAAAGGAAAGTTCCCGAAAAGACCTCATCCAAGCCATGTAAGTGGGTGATGTGGTCAGGGGATGTCCAAGCATGTGGGTGCAGTGAATAACACAGCATCAATCAGTGGCAAGCAGACTTGAGCAGCTATTCTGTTATCCAATTGTGTACATGGATTTTAAATAAATAAATACTTGAGTCCAGCTTTGGCCGAGATACATTCCCACTTATTTTGGCTTTCTAGTAAAGGACAAATATAGTAGTGGTATTTCAAGTGCCAGTGATAGACCACTTTTTGAAAATATTGAGCTTAATTGTTTTTCTTTACGTAGAAGTTGTCCTTCATGATTTGTATTCTCCTCTAAACTTGCACATGATAATGATTTAGGCTACACAAAACCTTAAACTGAATCAATACAAGATACTTGAGGGGTTTTAATTCAATGATCGGTTATCATCTAGCTAGCAAGGGTGTTAAGGTTAAATCACCATTTTTCCTGGATAAAGATCAAGTAGCATGTCAAACAATGTTAACTTTTGGCCAGCAAATAATTGCAAATTTCTTATAATCTATAAAATGCGCAGATCAATTTTCCAGCGAGAGTATTTTTATTTGAAATAAATCGATTGATTTTCTGATCTTCCTGATCGCACGAAGCGCAAGAAGAGAGCATACTAATCTCTTGATTTGTTTTTATTTATTTTGCAGGTTAGCATTGATGCAGTGGCTCTTACTAATTTATTCATGGGAAATGTTGATGATTTATTATTTTTTATTTTTGAAAATAAGACTAAAAACTGCTAATGACTAACACTTCTAATGATAACGAGCTCGTTTTATTGTCCTAATCTATTCTATCTAACTTGTTTGAAAGATTTTTTTTTTATTTCCTAGGTAAAAGAATGCTTCCAGTGAAGCCATCTACGGACAAAGAATTTAAAAATGCTCACATCAAGATTCAAAATTCTTACCTGATTATTTGCAATGATGTGAGTAACCTGTCTTATTCTTGGAGTTGGAGCAAGGTTCTTTTGAAACCAATCTTCATTATTGTTCTTTCTCTCCAAGAAGTACCTATTTATCATCTTTAAATTCTTCATCCGTGGATGGATTAGTGAGAAATGGGGGGTTTTAAAACTGAATTTGAAACTAACTAAGATAATTGCGAAAATAAAACACTCCAAACTTGAACTCCTTTATGAAGATCCTGTTGTCACCAGGGTTCACAAGTTAGTCCAAAAAAATCAAATGCAGAAAATAATTACTCAATCCTTCTAGTTGCACTTCCCCGGCAACGGTGCCAAAATGTTTAGTTCTAATTGATGATGTCAATCAGAGTTTATTTAATTTCAACCCGAGAAGGTAAACTTAGAAGCGCTACCTAAAATATATAGATCTAGAAAGATTCCTAATATGTCCGAGATCTTAAAGTTCCCTTACAAGAACATATTCATCAAAATCTCTTTCAACAACTAATCAAACCTAGATCTAACAATTGTCAAGATCCTAAGGTTCTCTTACAAGAACACCTGAATTTTAGGATCTCCTCCAATATTAGAACATTTAACAAAACTTAAAAGCTAAAATGAAACAAACCTAAATCTAATAATTGTCTGAGATCTTATAGTTCTTTTACAAAAACACTTTCAAATAAGATCCTTTCAGTATTAGAACATTTAACAAAACTTTAAAAGCTGAAATCAAACAAAAACATAAATTAAGTTATACCTAAAATAAGCAAATCGGCATGCAAGTGAGGCCATGGGGAGCCTCCATAACTCCACAAGCACACCACTTCAAAGGAGACTCAGATGTAGAAGCAAAATCGAAGTATGATTCTTTATTTCAAAATCTTCATTACAAAACCAACTCTAAGATTACAACTCTCTCTAATTCTAAGATTACAAGCTTCTTAAGATTACAAATGGAGGAGATTGTACTCATATTTATACAATGGGATGAGTAACAAACTCATAATGATCATCCACTAATCTCTCTTTAGTTCCATACATCTCTCAACCATCTAGACACATAACCCTCTTTTGTCCTTGATCTTCTCCATGAGATCATGATCTCTTATCTTATCAAATTTGAATTTGATCATTCAAGGCCACATAAAGGTGTCTTGGAAGCTTCTTTTGTACCTACACATGTCAACAAACTCATTCTAATTGTTAGGTATAAGTATAAGCATATTATTTTCTAAAGTTTAACCACAAATCCACTTAAAATTGTTGAGAATTGATAAACTTTGGAAAAGCATAGTTATAACCCAATAATGAGGTAAATGTAATGATGTGGAGGTGATATGAAGGTGATATGAAGGTGAAATGGAAGTAATTGTGAAGGTTTTAGTGAATTAATGGAGTGAGAATAGGGACTATTTTGAAACCCTACAAGACCTGAAAAAATATAGAAAATTTTCCAAGAAGAGCTGGGAAACCATCGATATCCACATGGATCAATCCCCCCTCCTTAGGAAGAAATGGTCTCCATTGTGTCAAGTTCACTTATCATATGGGGAAACTTCCACTGAATTTGGATCCTAGTCAACCACTTGCCTTGGTGAAGAAGTTTCCCTACTTTGATGACCCAATAGATTTGTATGTTTTATTGGCAGATAAATTTCACCTATGTATCCATTATTCAATCAATTGTAGCCTACTCAAGGCAGTTGAGGTTGATTTTTGTAGGGGGCAATTTCTCAGCTACCTCTTAGGTGTCTAGTAGAGGTGGAAAATATGGGCGAAAGAGATCTACATTAAACAATGGATGTAGGCCAAGGAATGGGGGAATACTTAATTCAAAATCATTCTCACCTACAACCTTGGTGATGGTGTAAGGTCCATATCAAAGTGCGTGAAGCTTGCAATGGGATCCTGAAAGGTGCTCTTTCTGCAAATGTAACCAAACTTTATCACCAACTTGAAACATGTGTGGAACCCAATGTTGGTCATGTCATTCCTTGTACTTGGAATTATCTTTATGCAAGATTTCATGGACTTGTTGGTGGATGTGATGAATCCTTTCAAAACATCTCGCTACCTTATCATCCTCAGTTTGAGTATGGGGATATTCTTCCTATGTGTATGCAATGGGAAGAGCTACATCAATTAGGTCCAATGGTTGTAACCCCAAGCACATTTGAAAAGGGTTATGGCCAGTAGATATAAGAAGGGCTTGATTGTAGCTATGTTGAATATAATGAAGAATATCATCCCATGTGTCTGGATGTTTGGAGTTGTACATTCTCAAGATATGCAAAATCATCATGTTGACTACCTCCATCTATCCATCGGTGTGTGGATGGAAGGTAGTTGATTTGGTGATCTTGGTGTCCATCAATGACCACAAACTAGACGAGAATGTGATCAAGGACATTGTATCTTGATCTGAAATAACAGTCTATGGTAGCATAAGATAAACCCAAACATGTTCGAAGAAGAGCTTAGCAATGGCCTCGGTTTTGATACTCTTCTCATAGGGTGTCAAAACTGCCATCTTAGAGAATCGATCAACGACCACGAAGACACAGTCATTACCATGCTTGGTTGAAAGTATACTATCATGTAATCCATGGAGATGGAATCTTAAGGCCTATTAGGAGTAGGAAGAGGGGTGTATATCCCTTGTTTTTTAATGGAGGGTTTTGCAATGGCACTTGTAGTGCATGATATGATATATTGGCTTACATATTGTTGAATCTTTGACCAATAAAAATACTTTTGCATTACTGCCACTATTTTTTCAACACCAAAGTGCTTGACCACTCGACTGTAATGAGCTTCCAAAATAAATGTTGCATGCTCTCTTAAAGGAATGTAGAGATGGATTAGATGGAATAACATTCCATCATGAATATGAAAGTATACAACTGGGGTGCTTGCAACTAGTGTTCGATATGCCTCAACGAAGTTGGGATTGTTATCATATAATTGGGACCACCCTAAGGTCTCATGCCTACAAGAGTTGAGCACCATGATTAGTGTTGCAAATGGAGGTCGGTTGAGGCAATCATAAACTCGATTGGTGTTTCCCTTCCTACACTTTATGTTCAAGTTGAATTTTTGCATGTATGTGGACTACTACTGGTGGTGGTCATTATGTAACTTCCCTTGCATCTACATGTGGTCATTATGTAACTTCCATTGTTGGCATGCTTACATGACAAAGGACTACATCTCCTTGTCATAGGTGGGATACCTACAAACAACATCAGATAGTGTTTCACTATGAGATAATTGGATGTCCCTGTTGAGTGAGGACGACATTGATAGAATAGTTTGAGGCATTTGTCTTAATATCAAATGGTTGTTGTATATTTGGAAATGTGAGAACAAGTTTAGAATAGAGGTGATGTTTTAAATCCTGGAATGATTTATGAAGTGATTCAAACCAAGAAAACTTGGATTTATCTCCCCCATTGGTCACTTGACTTAAGGGCCAAGCTATATGAGATAACCCCAACACAAACCTACGATAGAATTGGCAAGGAATAAAAATATTCAGAAATTTGTTAGAGTCATTGGAGCTAGTCAATCACGGATGACTTGGATCTTGGTTGTGTACACATGCACCCCATGTTCATCCATGATGTATCCTAAGTATTGGATTCTTTGCATGTCGAATTATCATTTCTCCAGTTTGGCATATAACTTGTGTTGTCGCAGGGTGCTCAAGACCTATTGAATGTGTTGCAAATGCTCTTCCTAGGTCCAACTGAAGATGAGGACGTCATCCAAATAGATCACCACAAAATATTTTGTGAACGATTGAAAGATATCATCCATAATCCTCATGGATGTCGTTGGAGCATTAGTCAATACAAAATGCATGAAAAACTACTCAAAGAAGCCTTGTTTATATTTGAAGTTTGTCTTCCATACATTAGTTGATTCTATCGGAGCCTGATGATATCTCGACTTTATATCGATCTTGGTGAAGAAATTGGCACCCTTGAGCTAGTCAATATGAGGGATTAGGTATCAATTCTTTTATTCAAGTCTCTATAATCAATATAGATTCTCCATTTTCCATCCTTCTTTTGCACCAATAGAATTGGGCTCCCACAAGGTGAGGATCTTGGTCATATGTGGCCCTTGTAGATGAGCTCATGAATTTGATGCTTTATTTTCTCATTCTACAAAAGGGAACATCTATATATTGGACTAATGGGAAAGGGAGAACCAAGTATCAAATCAATGGGATGTTTGAATTGAAAATGTGCGACGAAGAGGGGTCACCGCTACCATTCCCCTTATCATTGGGAAAATGTTGAAGAAATGATCAACAAACACCATTGCATGGCATCACACTCAATCTATCAATCCATCTATGTGGGGATAAGGAGGATGGGGACAAGGCGGAGACATAGGAGCTGAAACCAATAGATATATTCTAGGTTCACTCATTAGTTAGTGGTGAGATCATGCATCAAAGTCAATTGTGAGTACTCAAGATCCATTCTTCAGCAATCAATAGGGAAGAATAAGGCGGAAATCCTAAAAATCAAGTGACTGAACAAGTTAGCAAAGGAAAAAAGGGTTGGCCACTATAAAAAAAGGAATGATAAAAGATGGGGGCATTCCATTCAATTGGTGTATAATATTGGTAGGAAACTCCCACTATTATCTATTTGTGGTGTGGTTCGACATCGTCAGTCAGTCACTGATTGTTTTTTCTTGTTCAGAGCTAGTGAGGCCCATCATCTTGCATATGCACCCCTATAGGTGAAGTGAATAAGTATTTATATTCCTCTACAATCTTGTCCACTTTTTTTTGTTGTGTAGAGAGACCTTATATCTAAGTTGTAGTGGTCATAGTGACCTGTCATTCCCCTTCTGACTAAAACATGAAGAGGACAAACTTCGCAGTCTGTGAGATTACTTTTCGGCATTGTTTTTCTGAGATCAATGAAAATGAAGCAGTTGGAACTACATCAAGTACCTGGTAGGGCTGACCCCCTAGAGTAATAATGACACTGCGGGGTCGAGACTCATAAAAAAACATGAATTTTCCACATATAATTTTGTCCTAAAATATCATCACAAACTTCAAGTGGGGAAGCACCACACAATACCTCTTCTATGAAGGGATTAATGTAATAGGACAAGCAACACTTCTAGCTAACACAAAGGTATAATATATATCTCGACCAACCAATGGTGTATGGTTGGGGGTGTGTCATCATTGACAAATTCAAACTCTTGATTTCCTTGGTTGAGATCACGTTCTTTTGGCTCCGGCTGTCAACAATGAAATTCACTGGGGTTCCCTTCACCCACATCTATGAATGGAGTAGGCACTCCCCTTCCTCAAGATCCTCTGACTCATCTGGTTGGATTTTTGGGGTTTCAATGGTAGCACTAGGTTCTGCATTGATGATTCTCTTTCTCTTATCCTACTCCAAATCAAAGTTTGAGTCATGGTCTGTATTTTTTTCTTTAATCTCAACCAACAGTGAACTCACAACACTTTCTAGTGTCCTTCTTTGTCTTCGTTTTACCCTTCTTTTATCGCGAATTAGACTAGCTCTCTTGAGGTTGGAATTCCTTGATCTATCCCTTGTTTTTTTAGTTAGGGCCACATTTTCCATGCTTCTATTGTTGCATATTTTCATACCTAAACTCTCTCTTATTCCGCTTCTTAAATTTCTACTCGATTTTGACAACATATCGATAAGAAACTCTCATTGAGGAGATGTCCAAGAAATCCATATATATTTGGATGGACTTATGTAGGAAATTGTGGTACCTCAAAACTAGGTGTTGCTGGGAGTCTCTGATACCCAACTTTGATTGTAATGTATGAAATATGTTAGTGTACTTTAACATTGTCTGGTCTCTTTCCTGATGCAGATTCGTCCATGTCGTGTACTGGTCATCATATTTTTTGATAAGATAGAACTACACCTTTAGGGCATCAAAAAAATCCTCCCAAGCGGTTCATGTCCCAAATTCCATAAACTCATCTTCGTTATGTCTCTCCCAGTAACATTCCCACGAATATTTGACATGGTGGGGGATTTAAGAAGAGAAAAAGTGATCTTTTTAGTGTCATAAAAATTTTGAACATAGTAATACCCTTCTAACAGATTTGACCATTTATCCAAATAATATTCATCTATATGGCCTTAAAATTAGGAAATATCAAAGTTTACTTGTACCTTAAAGGGTGTCAAACCTCCAAAATGTCTAGTTTTTGAAGGTGCCTCGACTGTTGTCGAAGGATCTAGGAAAATTGTTCCATCATCGCATCCCAGTATCGCGTGGGGACTTCCTCAAGAAACATTTTGAAAGGACCTCATGCTATGTCGTCTTTCTTTTCTTCCACCATGGGAGATTGATTGGGCCGATGAGAGCGGTCATCCCCAAGTAAAACTAGCTTGAGGCCCAACTCTCTATACATTTCCTTGTCTGGGACATGCATTGAGAAATAACAAGGAACGGATTGCTTTGATACCACAGATATAGATTCTATTGAGAATGAAATGATATATATATATATATATATATATATATATATATATATATATAGCACATAACACAAAACAAATAGTGAAACCCAACTCTATTAATGAATAAAATAACATAATGTTGTAGAACACAATATGTCTAAAATGGTGGTAGCTTATATTTGAAGAGAAAGAGATGTCAGTTATGCTCATTCACAAAAATATGATTACAAAAAGGCTAAAAGGGGCCTTTTATCATGAAGCCTAAAAACAAAGAGACAAAAACCCTAAACATCAAAACCCTAACCCTAAAAGATGAAATGCCAAAAATATTGCAAGCCTAGAGGTGGTTAGTTGATACGCCAACTTCTCGAGGGGTGCAACTTTTGCATACAATCTCTCTTTGGGGTGCACAATAGCTCATTGAAAAGAAATATCTGAGGATTGAAAATTTTGGCTAGGGTGAGGGCATGCCATGGTAACTCTTAGACCCCCAAATGTCCAAAATACACCATTTAGGGCCTCAAAACAACCCCAGAAGTTTTGGACCCTAAAAACTGTAGAAAAACTGCCAAGAAGATAGAGAACTGTTGATTTAGTGGAAGAGGTGGGAAACCACCAATATCCACCTAGATCAGGTTATATCCTCAAAACTTGATCCAAATTCATTATAGAATCAAATGGAAGAATAAATATAACAAAGAACATGTTATTCCCCCCACAACTACCCACTCAAAATCTCCAATTCAAGATATTTTCAGTGGGTTCCCCCATTTAATTTTTTTGCAAGGTACTACATCACTACACTATTGAAGAGGTGTTGGCATAGGAAGTTGTTTATTTTGATAATACAGTCTGGATCAACATTCTTTATACTTATATACACATTTTTAGATTCAATTTATCATCTTCTTTGCTTGACTGATTGATTCATCTTTCTTGAAAATAATCATTCCCCTAGCTTTGCTCAATCACACAAAAAAAAATTCACTAATCTGATTTCCCCAAGGAACTACCTGTTTTCTCACTCACTTCCAAAATCTAAGTCTAGATGGAATAAAAATCACACTCTAATAATATTGTAATAGAAACCTTTATGATAGTCATATCGGAAAGGGTTCTATCAGGATCATTAGTATTGGAGTATTCCTTACCACAAAAAAAAATTAGACCCCGATGAATCTAATCCGATGACCTGAGTTTACAACGTATTTTTTGTTGGTCGTTTTCACATATGTGTCATTCAATCATTGGTTGGGAAATATATGTCCAAATATAGCTAATATAATGTGTGCATAACCTATTATATTGGCAAATTTATGATATGGAAAATATTAATTGGCCTTTGGTTAATTAAATGAAACTCACTTATTTCCCTAATTCTCAATTTCTCAAAATAACACATTTCTCGAGGAAGGGAATACTCTTTGATATCCTTCTCTTCAGAGTTATAAAATTTCCCTAATATGTTAAACTTAGATTAAGAAGGTCTAATGACACACATATAAACCTTCTCGATAATATACCTTCGACACACAAATCAATGTTAAAAAGCGAATATTCATCGATGCCTTTTTGTTAGAGTGCAAATCAATTCATGAACTTCCCCTCCCCTGACAGAAATAACTTTGAAGACTCGCATATAACTATATCTACAATATTATACTCTCAGCATACAAATCAATTCTAGGAGGGGAATATTCTTCGATACCACTTCGTCAGAGTGTGAACTAATCTATTACCTTTCCCTCTCCTATGACAACGGCTCTGATGACTACATTTTCAAATTTCTCTTTCCATGACTCTGATACACGGATTTGGGCGATCTTTGATTTCAAATCACATTAATGGTGAAGTAATGTTTTTTCCTTTGAACCGATCCTCATATGTAGATCATTCAATATGCTAATTAGGGTAATTTCATTCCTCAATAATAACCCTAAAACCCTCATTAATGCCTTTTTTTTCTCCGTAAGTTGGTAAGACACTCTGCTTTGTGTTGATTGGCTCTGTAACGCATAGTAAACTCCATTTTCTATTGAATTTACAGGTATCTTGCTATTTCAAATTAGTGTTTTATAATGATATTTTATGTATTTAATTGACTTGTTATTTCATATGGTAATCACGGGATACAAAACACACATTATAGTGAGTCAAAATACCTAGAGATCCTGGAATTTAGTACCCTCTGCTCCAGCCTCCACGTCTAAAAATTATGTTCATCTAGGAGAGGTTTTAGTGATAGATACCACTAATCATACTGGAGAATATAGTTTTCTCAAGTACGACAAGATATACAAAATTTTCAATACTGGCAATTTCCCTCCAAAAGATGAAAACCTTGATGTGTACCAAAATATCCAGAAGAGTGGTATTCACCTTGTGGCTGCTTGACCAACATTGTCCCCTTATAATGATGCATTGAAGTGGTGTTTTAAGTAGCTTGATTTGAACACTTCCATGGTTCAAGCAAGTTTAGAAGACAAATAGTTTCTCTGAGGCATGAAGACATCAGTGTCAAATATTATTTTCATGCGCCTACATGTTCTCTCAATGAGTCATTCTTAAAAGGATTTTCCCAAAGTAGTAAATCCCAACAAAATTAATGAAATATTGGTGGGTGGACGAAGATAGACCATTCAAACATGGGAAAAAACTAATTCCCACCTATGATTTCAAAGTGCCATACAAAATGTTGATCGCTATGTTGAACTGATTATATGGTGAGGTGAAAAGCACACATTTTCAGATGGACTGGTTACCCATGGCTCATACCATTGTTAATACAGGACAAAATCTCAATTGGGTGGACATATTAGCTTTTAATATATGTCTCAATGTGAGGAATATTCAAAGTATGAAAAATCCTTATTTCTATATGTGTGCATATTTTATTGATGCTATATGTTGTTGCATATAACTTCCTAATCTTGGATGGAATTGGGATCAAGATAACCCCCATGTTCATGTTTATTGCTCCAAACTGTGGAACATAAATTATAAAAGGTACTTCTATGACATTTGTGACCATTTCCTTTCTCCTCTTTATACTATTGTTTACGAGTTCCTGAGGTAAAAAATTTCAAAGGAGGCTATGGATGGAATGAAAAGCATAGCAGATTGGTATCTAGGGAAACATTACACCTATATCAAGGTATATGGAACTACTGGGGCCCCACATCTCTTTCCATACTTTGTCCCAGATTGTATTTTAATGAGAGAAAATTTCTATCAAACCATAGGAATGGGGGTTACCTCTCTCCTATTGAGCAATAGTGAGAAACTTTGGCCTCTGTTTCCTATGCACATAGGAAGATACACTATGTAAAATGGCCCACATGCCATAAGAGAGGTAGAGGAATTACAAGAGTTATGTTTATGCATTGGAGAAGAAAGAGGACATGATCCACATGAATTAGCAGTGATTCATGTTATATATGTAGGTCTTACCCATCCCACTATACATGTAGTTGATTTCAATGAAGAGATATTCAAAGGATTGTTGTTCTTTGATGAAGTGTCGCAAAAGTTACCTAGTGACGAATCTATACATGAACTACAATTGGAGCAATAAGAAGAGATGAAGGTTTTCTAGGAGCAATTTCGAATTCTTTTGCAAGAAGATCAAAACAAATTAAACATCGAGAAATAAGAAAAAAAAAAAAGGAATTAGAGCAAAAAATATTGAAGGTTGATGAAGCATATAAAAAAAACAAGTCGTAAAGAAGAAAAATGAAGAGGAACTAAAAAAGTTGGTTGAGGAAAAGAAAATGCAAAAGGAAAACGATATGAAATCCTATCAAGATGCTCTTCAAAGGAGAAGAGATGAAGAAGAAGCTAAAAGGGTAGTTGATGAAGCGAAGGCATAAAAAAGAGAAAGTGAAATATTAGAAGTTGAAGAAGAAGCTAAAAGGATAGAAGATGAGAAATTGGAATGGAAAAGACAAAAATAATTGAATGAGACTTAGGGCAGTCCATCAACTCCTCATTTGGGCATAGTAAACATTCCACCCCAAGAGTACACCCATGTTGTTCCATCCTAGGTAATTCAACTTTTTATTCACAAATACTTAGTTTTGATAGTGTTGTTGTACTTGTTGGAGACTTATACTATGATGACATAACTAAAATCATTGAGAAAGGATCAAACAAAAGAAAAAGAGGAGATTCAGCTAAACCCCAGTCATCCATGGGAAGAATCATTGAGTGGAAAGAAGGGTCAGATCCAATAGAAAATGATATTCAGGAATCCTATGAACTTCATGCTTTCACAAGAGCAAATGCATTATCTGCTTATGAAGATATTGCAGCGCTAGTCAATGCAAGGACAAAAATATCTAAACTCGAAAAGGAATTGAATATATAGAGGAACAATATGTCCATGGATATTCTCAAAAAAATTGAGGAGAAAGATAAAGTGCATAAGAAATAAATTGAGAAAGTTATGCAAGCCACACAAGATGAACTCACATTAGAGTTTGAGAGGGCTACTAGGATTGTTCAGACTCTTCACACTAAAGAGATAAAAAAATCTTTGCAAACTCAGAAAGATGAGATAAATGTTGAATTTGAAGAAGAAGATATTGTCAGAACGAAACACCCATATTAAAGAGATCGAGTCTCTTTTAAACATAAGCTCTCTGAAGAAATAGAACAAATCAAGAAGAGGCATGCTCATGAATTTTCTAATTTGTAAACAGATCAAGATGAATCCAAACGGTTGGTTGATCAACAAAATGACCATATTCTAGGACTAGAACAAGAAAAGGAAAATCTTGAAAAATATTTAGAAGAGAACAAAGAAACAAATTTTTCTTTGGAAGTATAAGAACAGAGGCAATGGAGCTGAATGAAAAAATTAGATCTAAGCAAAATGAATTCCTATGTCTTCTAAATGATATGTAGGTTGACTAGGATGATCAAATAAGGCTAGAAGATCAAATAGATGAAATGAAAGATCAGTATCAGAAGGTGAATGATTCATTTTGACAAAATTATCAATTGGAAATGGGTATACAATGATCCCCCTAACATGTTTCCATTATATTCCATGAAAGAAAAGCTAAGAGACCAAGTCTTCTTTGACACATGGAAGCCTCTGTTGAAGGATATTCATGCCAAGAGACAACAACCAAAGCATGAAAAAGGCTATGGAATATCTCATATGATCTCATTAAAGAATTTGGAATGAAGGTGATGCCCCCCATTGATGAAGAATCACCTACCAAGGTGAGAATAACTGGGGTGGAAGATAAAAGAGAAATTAGTCGAGAAAATATTGAAATTTTGACTAAGGTGAATAAAGAAACTCTAGAGGAATATCTATTGAAACTTGTCAGGTTGATCATAATGATCCAGAGATTTGTTAAAAATACAACGTAAGAATTAAAGCGAGAGGTTTCTACCAAGGCTTGTGATGGAGAATTGGATATGGAAAAGATGAAATCATATAAGTTAAAGAAGACCATGGAATATTATTATCTCTGGAAGGAATATTGAGACTAGAAGCAATTGCAGAAAAGCTCATGATTATCTTAGCTCTATAAATGATAATCATAGTCTAATCATAGACTAATCATAATCTATTTTTGTATTTATTACTTTTTTCTTTTGTAATCATAGTCTAAATTCGAATGCAAAGGGTTGCATTTGAACCACCTTTTACATATGATTATAGTCTCGGGAATGTAAATAGTCACTCAAATGTTATAAAATAGAGGATTGTAAATGAAAAGGGACTTTTGATTTTGATTGTATCTTGAAAACACTATTACTATGCAGTGAATTAAACAAGAGACATCTTTGGAAATTTTGGTACAAATGTGTATGAACAAGACTACTATTTTTATGCATATTTATTCTATGAATATATGGATTCTAGTATAATGAACTTTTTCTTAAACTATTATTTTGTATGTTCATGTTGCCATGGTTTTCATTATGAGTGCAACAATAGTGTAATAAGTTGGTGAAGAAATTAATGGTATCTTGCTTACTACATCATC
>JASDQU010310288.1:22784-37759 GCA_032191745.1 Picea mariana
CAATCAAACCCTTGATTTTGGTTTTTGCAGGTTAAGGAAAATGAAAGGCCCCAAAGCCCTTCCTCACTTCAATTTCCTTCCTTATAAATTAACCTAGCCTTAGCCCAACCTTTCTTGCATTTTTTTCACACTAGTGGGTGAATGTTAGTTATGGTGGTTTGAAATCTCTTTTTCCAAGGACTTGTACGACATCCACATGACTCTAGATTTTATTATTTTGAGCTTGTATCATGGTGGAATTATCCCTTGATGGAATCAAGTATAAGTCAGAATGATATTTGCACTCTCCATATTATTTAAAATTATTTATGGGATTTAATGTGATAGTATATATTGGTCCTTTGATTGTTTCTTTTTGTTTTACGTAATGAACCCTAGTTTGGGCCATATTTATTGTTGTTGGATGTGATATCTCTCTATTATTAATAGTGTGCTATGAATTTTTGTTGGTGCATTCAAAAAACTATTTTTATGTGTGGTTGATGACTCCTTATATATATAGTAAATATAATTTCACTTGGGGTATTTTGTCATCAAAGTAATTTTGTTACAACTATGTACAATTGCCTTATGTTATTGATTTCTCAATTTTTTGTCTTTCACTCTTTTATGGAAGTGGTATATATGTTTTTTGTGTTATAAGTACAAAAAGTGTTGTAGGTACACATTTTTTATGTTAGTGTTAGCATCAAATAGGTACTTCCACATTGGCATGTGTCTAGCATGTGGAAGTCATCGAAAACCTTCTATTCTTGAGTTCACTTTAGTTTAAAAAAATAATTAAATTAAAGTTTTTTATTAGTTATTTGAGTTATTTAAGGAAAGTAATAAATGTAATTAGCATGTAATCTAAGCATGTAAATCTTAAGTGAGTGTGAGAATTAATTTCAACCATCAATCACTTTGGAGATTAGAAATAGATTGTAACTCATGATTATAAAAGCAATGTTAGTGTGAAGGAGGAAGACACTTGTGTTGAGAGAGTCGAAATAGACTCCCTTGGAGAGAGATCAAGGTGGGGATCTTTAGTGAGATTCCATAATAGGGAACTCTTGGAGAGATCAAGAGACCCTTCATGAGAGACCAAGGTGAGGACCTTTGGTGATATTCCAAGGTCGGGATATTTAGTGAGATGTTAAGATCATGTACCTTGATGAGAGATCAAGGTTGGACCTAGCAAAGAAGTACTTTTTCTAGTTTGGAGAGTGTAGAAGAAAATAAGGACTTTTGCTTACATGAGAGTGAGGATATAGCACTGGTTGGGTGAATATATTTAGTCCAAGTGTTGATATAGATAGGGTTGGATTATGAAGCATTGTGATTCAAGGTGTTGGATAGGTGGAGAAGGAATTACATATAGAGATCGTATTGGTAAAGGAGAAGAGAGAGTAGAGGCATCTGCAGGTGGGTTTCAGCTGATAGAAACCAGAGGAAAGTGTAGCGATGTATGGAAGGCATCGTATAGTATTTTTGTACATGTTCATGATTTTTAGTGAAGATAGACGTATATGTACACAGGTTTGTTGAAGGAAACAAACATACACATAAAAAAGCGCGCTAGTATAGAATCATACACCAACATAGACATTGCCAGGTTTTTCTATAGTGTATATAATATTAATGGGCCATTTTTCCCTGTTATGGGATCCTTGATTTGACCATAATAAAATCATCTTAGGAATGGTTTTCCCTCAAGGTTTTTTCCATGGGTTTATGCCCGAAAATATTGATGTCTTGTGTGTGATATTTTGGTTTCCTAGTTTATGCTTTTGCTACATGTTTAGTCGATCACGCAGTTGTTCTTTTAATAGATAAAGTGATTTTATTTTGAGATAATTGTTAGGTGTTGGGTTGAAGTGGTAAGATCAACATGGTATCAAAGCAAGGTTTCTTTGAGAGGGATCCCATCTCAAGATGCAGATTGACATATCTATGAAATATGAGTGACCATGGGAGAGATTGAGTTCAAATATAAGGTTACAGGAGCATATCTATGGCATCAGGAGCGACAAAGTGGTTTTTTGAAGGACTAAGAACAAATCCACTATATTTTGTAGCAGATTTTTTAGACTTGTAGGAGATCTTAGCATATCTATAAACTAGCAGGCATAAATCGAAGGATTGGTTTCTAGGAAACAATAGTACTAAGGTAGAACATGTTTTTTTGTAGGTTTACAGAGGTGTATGTGGTTCATAGAAGGGACAATTGTGTACATACATGAGATGAATTGGTGATAGTCATGTACATACAAGGGTCATAGTGGTGACAGTCGCGTATAGGGATATACAGGATAGTACAAAGAAAGTTTTAGCAGGAAATTATATTGGGTGTCATCCAGGTGGATATTGGTAGCCAGCCACCTTTTCCAACTGGCTCAAAACAATTTTCTAGCAATTTTGGCAATTTACTATTTTTAGCAGTTTTAACTTCTGGGGCCATTTTGAGGGCCTAAATGAAGGTTTTTCAAGATAGATCTTCCCAATGATATCTAAAGGAATTATTGATCCCCCAAAATTAATCTACTCGACGATACCTTTCCAATGGGCTATCATACCCCTAAAACGGAGATCGTATGAAAAAGTTACAACCCCGGGAAGTTGATGTACTAACTTACCCAAATGGGGCCCACATGACTTTTGGTGCTTCATCTCCTAGGGTTAGGTTTTTGGATGTCTAGGGTTTTTGGAATTCCTGTTTATTGTAAAAAGGCCTTCAGAGCCTCATTGTAATAATCTTATGGAAAATGAGCGCATCTGTCACATCTCTTCTCAGAGATAAGCCGCCACCATTCCAGCAAGCTTGTTTCCACTACATTTTACAGTTTCAACTTATTTACTTATTGAATAGAAAACCAGTTTTATTGTATCTCTGTTATTTTGTGTTAAGCACCTGTTAATAATATGTATTCATTTTGTTCTGATCATAAAATCTGGATCAGTGGTATCAGAGCGGTCTTCTCCTTGTCGTCTTAATGCATGTCCCCAATGAGGTCGAAGTACAAAGAGTCGGGTCTCGAGCTTGTTTTTCTTGAGGAAAAAATACCTCACACGCCCAAGCGACCTCTCATGGCAAGAGAAAAGAAAGATGATGAGACAGGAGATCCTTTCAAACTGTTGATTGAGGAAGCCCTCATGCAACAAAGGAACAAGATGATGGATAGTTTCGCACAAATCCTTCAGTGACTACCAACAGGTGACGCATCTTCTTCGAGCGGAGGTGTCACCCCCTTCAAGGTACAAATAAACTTTGATATTCCTATATTTGAAGGTCAAATAGACACAGATGTGGTAGACAAGTGGTTGAATCTACTAGAAGGGTATTTTTCTGTCCATAAATTTTCAAATAGATGAAATATTACTTTTGCCCTCCTCAAAGTCATTCCCCATGTCAAAGATTGGTGGGAAACTTTCTGTGAGCAAAAAGAAATAGAGGAACCCTCATTATTTATAGTCACATCCACCTAGGAATCCTTTGGGGGTGCTATTAAGGAACAATACTACCCTGTCGGAAGTTATGAAAACTTGTATACCAAATGGACCACACTGCGACAAGAAAGAGACCAAGCAGTGCCAAATTTCACAAATATCTTTCATACCTTGTGCACCAAGTTGGGTATCAAAGATTCGGAGCGACATATGGTGCTCAAGTATCGTGATTCTCTTCATAGATACATCTAGACTGAAATTGAATTTCTGGACATCTCATCCTTGGGCGCGGTCTACCGATATGCCATCAAAATCAAGAAAAATCTCAAACAAAAGATGCGGTAATTTGCGCTTGGGAACCCCTCGCAACAAAAGTCAAGAAAGGGCAGCCCCAACCCACAGAACAAAGGACAAAGAAAATATGGAAAGTATCAGGACAACCAGTCCAAGCCACAAGCAAATAAGGACATCATAAAGACAAAGAAAGATACCGGGAAGTGGTGCGACTTCCATAAGAGCCCTTGGCATAACACTGTTGACTGCCGCTCAAATCAGTCGTTGGTGGCCGAAGTGAAAACCTCTAAATCATATGCGGGTTCTGACTCTGAGCTAGAACCAGAAAGGGGAAGACATATCATTGACGCGGAACCCAATGCCACCGTTGCAACCACCAAGCTCCAACCTGGTGAACCAGATGAGCCAGAAGAAGGAGAACTTATCTTCCATTCACAAATGTAGTTAAAAGGCACCCTGCTGCACTTCAGCGTTGATAACGATAGCCAAAAGAACCTCATCTTAGCAGAGGTCGTCAAGCGGTTGGCCCTGTCGACAATGCCACACCCACAACCCTACACAATTGGATGGCTACGCCAAGGAAGCGATCTCCACGTCATCCAACAGTGCCGACTATCATACGGCATCAAGCCCTTCAAAGACGAGGTATTGTGTGATTTTTCTCCTCTAGAAGTTTGTGATGTTATTTTGGGCCAACCTTATTTATGGAAACATCATGTTGTATATGAGTCTAGGCCTCGTAGTATTATTATTACTTTGAACATGAAATTGTATAGGATACCGAGGCTGTCCCACCTAGTGTTATTTCCTTGATCTATGCTAAGAAATGCAGGAAGGTCATCTCTCAGATGGGGAAGTTTGTCTTATTCGTGAGTCACTCTCAGAATAAGTGAAAGATCATAGCCACATCTAGGGTCTCTGTGGCCGACCTCTCCACACAGAAGAAGCAAGTAGATAAGGTCGTGGAAGAATACTCAGATATCTTCTCCTCATCTACCAGGGTACCTCTGCACTGCCAGGTCAAGCACCCCATCGATCTGACCCCCGTTGCACCGCTGCCCAATGGGCCATTATATCGCCACTCTCTGTTAGAGAATGAGGAGATCAAGAAACAAATACAAGAACTGCTCCACAAAGGGCACATCTGTTCCAGCTAATTACCTTACAGGAGCCCAAACATGTTGGTACAGAAGAAATATGGAACCTGGTGACTCTGCATTGATTACCAGGCTCTGAATAAAATCACAGTCAGAAACTAGTACCCGATTCCCCGAATCAATGACCTCCTTGATCAACTCACGGGGTCCAAATACTTCAGTAAGATTGATCTGAATTCTGTCTACCACCAGGTCCCGATAGAACAGACAGATGTATGGAAAACCGCATTCAAGTCAAAGGAAGGCCTTTTTGAATGGTTGTTCATGCCCTTTGGTTTAAAAAATGCTCTGGCCACTTTCATGAGGATGATGAATGATATCCTGCAACCATTCACCAATACTTTTGTAGTGGTGTATCTAGATGACATTCTCATTTACAACAAGACTTGGGTCGAACACTTGCAGCATATTCAGCAGGTTCTGCACACCCTGCAGCAACACAAGCTATATGCCAACTTGGAAAAATGCTCCTTCAGCATGGACAAGATCCATTACCTGGGATACATTGTTGATCATCATGGCGTACATGTGGATCCATCCAAGATCCAAGTAATCTGTGACTGGCCATCCCCAACCACACTCACTGAGATTCGAAGCTTCTTGGGCCTTGCCAATTTCTACTGTAGGCTCATGTTGGGATTCTCCCATATTGCATGGGCCCTCAGCCAAATAACTAGGGTTGGTGGTAAGGATAAATTTGCGTGGCGCTGGTCCCAACAACAAGCGTTCGATGATTTGAAGCAGCGCTTATGTTCAGCCCCGGTACTTTCACTACCAAACCTGTAGCATCCCTTTGAGATTGAGACAAATGCTTCAGACTATGCAATGGGTGTCGTTCTCACTGAGAACGTCCACCCTGTGGCCTATCATAGTGAGACACTATCATATGTTGTATGTAATTACCCTACTTATGACAAAGAAATGTACTCCATTGTGCAAGCCTGCCGCCAGTGGAGACATTACATTCTTGGGAAGGAGACAGCCATCCACACTGATCATAAGACACTATAGTTCATGCAGACACAAGGAAAATTGCAGAATGATCACCATCAAAAGTGGTCCACATACTTGTAGCAATTCCACCTCAACATCAAGTATAAAACAAGAAGCATCAATCATGTCACTGATTGCATCAACAAACCGCCAGTCATGGCATTCACCACAGTGCTAGACTCTTGTGGCCATGAGACCTCTGGATGGCCCCAACTCTATGAGATAGACCTGGACTTTTCCACCACCTACCAGATGTTGGGTGCAAATGCAGTTGTCGATAATTTCCATCTTTAGGATGGGTTGTTGTGTCATCTGGGCCATATATGTGTTCCATTAAGCGAGCGAGTGAAGCTAATCTAGGAATCCCACTACAGTCATGTGGTAGGACACTTCGGCATCAAAAAGACAGTGACAATGCTATAGAAACATTTCTACTGGCTGAAACTTCTACAGGAGGTTAGCAAGTATATCAGGTCCTGCACTGCCTGCGCTATTTCCAAATCGACCACTAAGAAATAGGGCCTATACACCCCTCTTCCTACACCTGACAGGCCATGGGAATCCATCTCAATGGACTACATGTCAGGCCTCCCATCCACCAAGCGAGGAAATGACTGTGTTTTTGTGGTTGTTGTTCGCTTTTCTAAGATAGCGATTTTGGTTGCCTAGAAGAAGAACATCACAGTAGAGGCCACTACCAAGCTCTTCTTTGAATGAGTCTGGGTACATTTTGGAATCCCACAAAACATTGTCTCAGATCGGGACAGTCGATTTCTCAACACATTTTGGTCGAGCCTCTGGTCACTGTTGGACACCAAGCACACCAAATCCACGACCTTCCACCCCCAGACAAATGGCCAAACCGAGGTCGTAAATCAAATGATTGTGTATATCCTTCGCATGTTTAATTAAAATCACCCTCGCACATGGGATGAGAGCCTTTCCTATGTCCAACATAGCTACAAATGATCCCTACATAGCTCAACCGACCACAACCCCTTTCAGGTGGGGTTGGGGTTCCAACCATTGGTTCCCATAGTTGTTGCACTTCCCCTTGCGGTCACCTCGACCGACTCATCTCCTACTCCAAATGAAGCTGACAAATCCACCCGGTTCATTGAGAGGATCCAGTACATCCACCAACAGGTTCAATATATCCTACAGAAGTCTAATGACAAGTACAAGCAACACCATGATCGACATTGAGTGTCACATAAGTTCTAGGTGGGCGACAAAGTTTAGTTGCACTTGTAGAAAGAACACCTCACAGGACCCCATCGGAAGCTTCGCCCACTATGTTATGTGTCGTAAACCATCACCAAGGTCATGGGGGATAATTATTTTGAGCTCAACATTCCTCCTTTCCTTGGCCTGCACCTAGTGTTCAACGTGGATCTCCTTCGCCCTTATTTCAACCATTATTGGACACCTCAGACGTAGAAGAACAGCTAACACCAACAAATCTCAACCCTTACTTCATAAAACAAGAATCCAGTTATTATATTGTGGACACACATATCAAGGGCACTCAACAGCAAAGGATCCAACGTTATCAAGTCGTTAAAGCAAGGAAGCTCCTGCACCAAGGCAAGTGGCTCACCTAGGGCCAAATTCAACAGAAATTTCATCATCTGATGGGGGAACTCAACGCAATGGATACCATTGATTTCTAAGGATGGAGGATTTATCTAGGTGGATATCGGTGGCCACCCACCTTTTCCAACTGGCTCAAAACAGTTTTCTGGCAATTTTGGCAATTTACTATTTTTAGCAGTTTTAAGTTTCAGGGCCATTTTGAGGGCCTAAATGAAGGTTTTTCGGGATCAAGCTTCTCAATGATATCCAAAGGAATGATTGAGTCCCCAAAATTAATCTCCTCAACGATACCTTTCCAACGGGCTATCATACACCTAAAACGGAGATCGTATGCAAAAGTTACGACCCCAGGAAGTTGATGTACTAACTTACCCAAATGGGGCCCACGTTACTTTTGGCGCTTCATCTCCTAGGGTTAGGTTTTTAGATGTCTAGGGTTTTGGGAATTCCTATTTATTGTAAAAATGCCTTCAGAGCCTCATTGTAATAATCTTCTGGTGAATGAGCGCAGCCATCACATCTCTTCTCAGAGATAAGTCGCCACCATTCCAACAAGTTTGTTTCCACTGCATTTTACAGTTTCGGCTTATTTACTTATTGAATAGAAAACCAGTTTTATTGTATCTATGTTATTTTGTGTTAAGAACCTATTAATAATCTGTATTCATTTCGTTCTTCTCATAAAATCTATATCAGGCTGTCTTTCTAAGCAATGAAAAGAGGTCGAGCAGTTAGCAAGGAGATCTCAAATAGATGGAGAAGGGATTCCATCTAGAGATCTGAGCCACATGAGAGCACATAGGAGCAGAGAAGGACTTTTTCTCATGTTCCTCTATCATCCACTTAGGAGTGAACCCAAAATTTTGCTCAAGTTCTTGAGCCATGAAGTATAATGACTTAATGGGATCTCAGATGGGTGAAGAAGGAATTTCATCTAGATCAGAGGATGACATATCTATTGGATTCAATGACTCATAGATGGAGAAAACAAGTGTGTAGGGAAGGGTTCAAAGAAACGAGCAAAGGGGTAGCAAGGGAGATAGCAACCAACCAAGAAGATCGAATGATTGATATTGAGGTTTGTAGGGCTTGGATCTTTGTTGATTTGTATTCCTCGGGTGAACAATTATCCTAGGGTGGAATCCTATAAAAGGATCCAAGGGAATCTTGGATCATGGATCAATTTCAATGTAAGTGAACAGGGAGAGAGAGGATCTGAAGGTTGAGCAGCTCAGAGGGAGTCAACCTTTAGGTTCATGTGGGAAGGAGCATCCTTCCAAGTCTATCAGACAGAAGTCATGGTATGATATGACCATGTAGGATGCTCAGAAGCAAGAGGATTCTAGGAGATCTTCAAAGGAAGTGATTATTTGAAGATAGGTTTGATCGATATGGGAGGGATAGATTCTGTGTCAAAGGGAGTATCCAATCATGTGGATTGTAGGGAATTCATGGTAGCAGATCTGATAGTGAAGATAGAGCCAACTCCAAGTGGGAGAGGTACCTTCCTCTCTAAGATGGAGTGTTGATTTTAGTGGTAGCATCATACATGTGCTTTTGCATTGGCATGCGTCTATCATGTGGAAGTCGTTGAAAACCTTCTATTCTTGAGTTTATTTTAGTTAAAAGGAATTAATTAAAGTGTTTTTATTAGTTGATTTAGTTATTTAAGGAAAGTGCTAAAAGAAATTAGCATGTAATCTAAGCATGTAAATTTTAAGTGAGTGTGAGAAGTAATGTCAACTGTCAATCACTTTGGAGATTAGAAATAGATTGTAACTCACGATTATAAAATCAAGGCTAGGGTGAAGGAGGAAGACACATATTCCCTTGGTGAGAGATCAAGGTGAGCATCTTTGATGAGATGCCAAGATTAGGAACTCTTGGAGAGATCAAGAGACCCTTGGTGAGAGACCAAGGTGGGGACCTTCGGTGAGATTCCAAGGTTAGCATATTTGGTGAGATGTTTAAATTAGTTACCCTGATGAGAGATCACGGTTATACCTTTAAAAGAAAGATTTTTTCTAGTTTTGAGAGTGTATGAAAAATAAGGACTTTTGTTTACACAAGATTAAGGAGATATCACTAGTTGGGTAAAGATATTTCATCCAAGTGTTTATGCAGAGAGCGTTGGATCACAAATCAATTGAAGGTATCAGATAGGTGGAGAAGGAATTCAATCGATAGATCATATAGTTCAAGGAGAAGACAAAGCATAGCTAGCTGTAGGTGGGTTTCAGCTGATAGAAACCAAAGGAAAGCATAGTGTCATACAAAAGGTGTCATATAGTATTTACATAGATGTACATTGGTTTCAGTGGAGACAATCACATATGTACACGGGTTTGTTGAAGGAAAGAAATGCACACATTGAAAAGAATGTTGATATAGGGTCATACAACAACATAGGAATTGACAAGTTTGTCTGCAGTGTACATTCTCTTAGTGGGACATTTTCCTTGGTACGAGAGCCTTGATTTGACCATAATAAAATCATCTTAGGGGTCGTTTTTCCTCTATAGTTTTTCAAGGGGTTTATACCCAAAAATATTGGTGTCTTGTGTGTGAGATTTTGGTTTCCTAGTTTATTCTTCCATTGCATGTTTAGTTGATTACTCAGTTGTTCTTTTAGTAGATAAAGTGATTTTATTTTGAGCTAACTGTTAAGTGCTAGGTGGAAGTGGTAAAATAAACACTCATTGTATTAATTCCTAGATTTTATTGGAATCTATTCTAGTGATATGAGTTTAAGCATTTTAATGTATTCAATTCTCAAATTGATGTTAAAGCCATGCTTGAAAGAGAATTAAAAGGTTGATTTAGTTTTCCATGTGATAATCCTTCAACATAATATTGTTTTGAATTGCTTTGGTTTTTGGATACTTGTAGTTGATATTGATGGATGAATAATTTTATAAATGTTTCAAGTATAAAGTCAAGTATAGAAGGCTTATTATTTATGTTTATTGTGACTATTTGATATGAGGGATCGTGAGTTAAAAAGAGTAATCTTAATGATAAGTTCCCTGTGAAAGATACTTGTCAACGGGTTCATCTCCCATACAATCAACTTGTTACTTTTGCTTCTACTTTTTATACCCACTTCTGGTAATATACAAACACCCATGTTTCTCAAGCTTAGGCATTTTTCACACATGTGGTTAAAGGTTGAGGTTGTGGTATAGCTATGGTTTTCTTGATTCATATACTTATTTTTTTGGAAATCACATCTCGTGGAAACCCTCCAAGAACATCCCCTCCTTTTGAGGAGTGTATTCAAGGTAAATTAGTAAGTTATGGTTTTGACAACCTAACCTAGTGAGGACATCAAGTGAGGCCCAATAATATCCATAGAGGTATCCCACCTAAGGACTTGACCCTACAACCTACTTCTTTTAACTCACAACACTCATCCACTCAAGCTAACCCATCGGGTTGCTTGATTCAAATACTTGCATGTTAATGTCATCACTTTTTTTGTACGATTATCAAGGTATTTTGGCATTACCATTTGTTAATGGACATCCTACCATAAAATATTTACATGAACTCCAAGATTATCCCCATACCCCAACATATAATCGAGATGTGGTTTATGTTAATAAGGCTCTTTATAAAATCGGTTTGACCTAGTTTGAGTTGATTTAATGGTTTAATTCCACCTTTCGTAATATAGAGAACCCTAAAAACTATATGAGGAATTTCAACAACCTATCCTTCAAATATGGTGAGACCATCAAAGATTTTAATATTAGGTTCATGAATATTTTTAACAAGATTCTTGAAGTTATTGAACTCACTCAACAATATACTTTGGTCAATTATTAAAATAGCCTATGCCCTTCTTATCATCATCAATTGGAAGAGAAGAATGTTAACTATCTTGGGTAAATCCTACAAATTTTCTTGGAGTTTGAAGAGAAAAACCTTGGAATAGATCCACCCTTTGACAATTTGGGCCAAAAAGCTTACATGTTTTTCATGCTATAAATGATGTGAAATATGCATAACCACGTGATTTCCTTTGAGCATAGGTTGATGTATACCTTAAGCCTACTACAACTCCTACCTTTTGGCTCTTAACAAGACCTAATTTTTCTCAACCTAAAGAACATTCCCCTCAACAATGGTACAATTTCTATGATGAATCCCATGACCCAAAGACTTGTGAGCTATTTTTTGTTGCTAAAGAGTGGTTAAAAGGAAAAAAATATGCCCACACTATAGCTATAATCGAAGAAGAGGAACAATCTGATGGTGTATATGATGCCATGACAAGAAGTCAAGTAGTCCAAAACCAGTTTAGGCCCAAACATGTGAAAAATCCTAGTGTGGATAAATTTGAAATAACAAGAGTAGGGAGAATAAACATTCTGGAATGTTTTCAACTTTAGAACAACAACCAATGTGTCTTGTCTAGTCCCAAAACCCTATTGTTCTGACACAAAATATTGGTGTACTACTACCTATTTACTCACATTACAATGTGGCTAATGACCTCACACCTCTTAAAGAAAATATCAAATTTTCGAGTGTGATCTAAGCCCCAAAACAAAAAAAATAATGTTACAAATCCCTTGTTGTCCCTATTTTACCAACTGTAAATAATAGGCAATGACATATTTGAACGCAAATGTCATTGATTTGGAATAAAAAATTTAGAAAGAGGTAAATGTGGAAACTATGACTTGATCAAAGCTTAGGTGTCCTCCTTTTATGTCTCCATGAGAATCATGGGAAACCATTATTAATCCTACCTGATTGATGGAGATTCCTACTGATCTAGGTGGATATCATGGCCACCCACCTTTTCCAACTGGCTCAAAACAGTTTTCTGGCAATTTTGGTAATTTACTATTTTTAGCAGTTTTTAACTTTTGGGGCCATTTTGAGGGCAGAAATGAAGGTTTTTTAGGATCAAGCTTCTCAATGATAGCCAAAGGCTCTGATTGGGCCCCCTAAATGAATCTCCTCATATCCTCTATGATACCTTTCCAATGAGCTATCGTGCACCAAAAACAGAGATCATATGCCAAAGTTACGCCCTCAAGAAGTTGATACACCAAACTAACCAAAACGGGGTCCACAAAACTGTTGGATTTTCATCTTCCGGGGTTAGGGTTTTGTATTTTATTTATGATAAAAAGGCCTTTGGAGCATAATTTTAAAATCATCTTCTTTCGAATGCGAGTAGTGGACACATATCTTCTCATAGATAAGTTGCCACCATTCTAGCGAGTCTTTCAATCTATATTTTTACAGTCTTTGTACATTTTCGCTCATTAATAGAAAATTGTGTATTATTGTATCTCTGTTTTTATGGTTGCATCTCTGATACATTTATGTTATATTATTGTATATCCAATATATCTCTGTACATTGCTTTATTATATCTTTGCTCTCATTTTGTGCCGAAAATAATCTGGATCAGTGGTATCAGAGCAGGTTCCTCTTGATAGTTTTTTTCAGTGCATGTCCCCGACGAGGTCTAAGTATAGAATTTTGAGTCTCGTTCTTGTGTCTCTTGAAGAAAATCGCTCTCGCATGCCAAATAAACCCTCCATGGTGGAAGAAAATAAAAATGACAGAGAAGACGATTCTATCAATATGTTGCTTGAGAAAGCTCTCACGCGACAGAGGGATGAAATGATGGATAATTTTTGTCACATCCTTCAACTCCTGTCGATAGAAACAGATGCATCTTCATCAAACAACCACTTTGGAAGAACCTCTCCTTTCAAAGTACAGGTTAATTTTGATATTCTCATATTTGAAGGTCAGATAGATGCGGATGCTCTAGACAAATGGTTAAATCTACTATAAGGTTATTTCTCTATTCACCATTTTTCCGATAGGGAAAAGATCAACTTCGCACTCCTTAAATCTCTCCCCCATGTCAAACATTGGTAGGAAACTTACTGGGAGCAAAGTTCCACAGAAGAGTCTGGAATAGGTCGATCCCACTTGAGATTTTTTTGTGGTTACAGTAAAGGAACAGTATTACCCTATTGGCAACTATGAGGACTAGTATATGAGATGGACCATGCTACGGAAAGAGAGGGGCCAAGAAGTTTCGGAGTTCACCAATACCTTCCATACCTTGCACACCAAGATGGGTATCAAATACTTCGAACGACATTTGGTTCTAAAATACCTTGGGTCTCTACACAGATACATCCAAACTGAAATGGATTTTCTGGACATCTCATCACTCGGTGTTGCTTATTGATATGTTGTTAAAATCGAGTAGAAATTTAAGCACTAGAACAAATGGGAGTCTGGGTCTGCAAATCCACAACAACCAAATTATGATAAAGATGTCCCTAACAAACAGTCTCACGAAAACCAGTCCAAGCCATAGGAAAAGAAGGGTCACGGGAAGACGAAGAAGGACACCGAAAAATGGTGTGATTTCCACAAAATCCCCTGGCACAACACTGATGAATGTCACTCAAAACAGTCATTGGTGGATGAAATCAAAGACAAGGAGCCGAACCCTAATTCAGAATTTGATTCAGAAAATACTGACAAAAGACAGATCATCGATGCACACCCCATTGTTACTGTTGCGATCACGGCAATTCAACCAGAAGAACCAACAGATCAAGAAGAGGGGGAGCACCTTTTTCATTCACAGATGTGGGTGAAGGGGACTCCACTGCATTTTATTGTTGATAGCAGAATCCAAAAGAACCTCATCTCAGTCGAGGTCATCAAACAATTGGTATTGTCGACAACATCTCACCCACATGCATACAACATCGGGTGGCTTCGCCAGGGACGAGATCTCTGTGTCAAACAATAATATCGATTGTCATATCGCATCCATCCCTTCAAGGATGAGGTATTATGTGATGTTTCCATGCTGGATGTCTGTGATGTTCTCTTGGGCCAGCCATATATGTGGAAGCGCCATGATATCTATGAGTCTCGACCCCATAGTGTCATTGTTACTCTGGGGGGTCATATCTACATAATACCATAGGTAGTTCTGAATATTGTTCCAACTAAACAGTTCCACAAGGTAGTATCTCATACTAAAAAATTCATCTTCTTCACAATCTATTCAAAAGGTGAACAGAAGGATATTGAAACCACTACAACCTTAGCCCAAGCACCTTTTATCCAACAGAAGCAGGTCGACAAGATAGCAGCAAAGTGTAAAGATTCCTTCTACACACAGGAATCTCATGTAGCTAGACTAGTTAAAAATTTCCAACCCTTCTAGCCATAGGTTCGTGACAACCTTCAACAAGCTAAGCAGCGCAACTTCTCCAACAAGGCAAGCAGCTCAACAAGATGCAGATTCAACAAACGTTTTTCCCTCTCCCCTGGGAACTCAACGCAATGGATACCATTTCTTCCTAAGGAGGGATGATTGATCCAGGTGGATATCGATGGCCACCCACCTTTTCCAACTGGCTCAAAATAGTTATTTGGCATTTTTGGTAATTTACTATTTTTAGTAGTTTTTAACTTCCCGGGCCATTTTGAGGTCCTAAATGAAGG
>JASDQU010310288.1:66372-86389 GCA_032191745.1 Picea mariana
GATGATGTAGTAAGCAAGATACCATTAATTTCTTCACCAACTTATTACACTATTGTTGCACTCATAATGAAAACCATGGCAACATGAACATACAAAATAATAGTTTAAGAAAAAGTTCATTATACTAGAATCCATATATTCATAGAATAAATATGCATAAAAATAGTAGTCTTGTTCATACACATTTGTACCAAAATTTCCAAAGATGTCTCTTGTTTAATTCACTGCATAGTAATAGTGTTTTCAAGATACAATCAAAATCAAAAGTCCCTTTTCATTTACAATCCTCTATTTTATAACATTTGAGTGACTATTTACATTCCCGAGACTATAATCATATGTAAAAGGTGGTTCAAATGCAACCCTTTGCATTCGAATTTAGACTATGATTACAAAAGAAAAAAGTAATAAATACAAAAATAGATTATGATTAGTCTATGATTAGACTATGATTATCATTTATAGAGCTAAGATAATCATGAGCTTTTCTGCAATTGCTTCTAGTCTCAATATTCCTTCCAGAGATAATAATATTCCATGGTCTTCTTTAACTTATATGATTTCATCTTTTCCATATCCAATTCTCCATCACAAGCCTTGGTAGAAACCTCTCGCTTTAATTCTTACGTTGTATTTTTAACAAATCTCTGGATCATTATGATCAACCTGACAAGTTTCAATAGATATTCCTCTAGAGTTTCTTTATTCACCTTAGTCAAAATTTCAATATTTTCTCGACTAATTTCTCTTTTATCTTCCACCCCAGTTATTCTCACCTTGGTAGGTGATTCTTCATCAATGGGGGGCATCACCTTCATTCCAAATTCTTTAATGAGATCATATGAGATATTCCATAGCCTTTTTCATGCTTTGGTTGTTGTCTCTTGGCATGAATATCCTTCAACAGAGGCTTCCATGTGTCAAAGAAGACTTGGTCTCTTAGCTTTTCTTTCATGGAATATAATGGAAACATGTTAGGGGGATCATTGTATACCCATTTCCAATTGATAATTTTGTCAAAATGAATCATTCACCTTCTGATACTGATCTTTCATTTCATCTATTTGATCTTCTAGCCTTATTTGATCATCCTAGTCAACCTACATATCATTTAGAAGACATAGGAATTCATTTTGCTTAGATCTAATTTTTTCATTCAGCTCCATTGCCTCTGTTCTTATACTTCCAAAGAAAAATTTGTTTCTTTGTTCTCTTCTAAATATTTTTCAAGATTTTCCTTTTCTTGTTCTAGTCCTAGAATATGGTCATTTTGTTGATCAACCAACCGTTTGGATTCATCTTGATCTGTTTACAAATTAGAAAATTCATGAGCATGCCTCTTCTTGATTTGTTCTATTTCTTCAGAGAGCTTATGTTTAAAAGAGACTCGATCTCTTTAATATGGGTGTTTCGTTCTGACAATATCTTCTTCTTCAAATTCAACATTTATCTCATCTTTCTGAGTTTGCAAAGATTTTTTTATCTCTTTAGTGTGAAGAGTCTGAACAATCCTAGTAGCCCTCTCAAACTCTAATGTGAGTTCATCTTGTGTGGCTTGCATAACTTTCTCAATTTATTTCTTATGCACTTTATCTTTCTCCTCAATTTTTTTGAGAATATCCATGGACATATTGTTCCTCTATATATTCAATTCCTTTTCGAGTTTAGATATTTTTGTCCTTGCATTGACTAGCGCTGCAATATCTTCATAAGCAGATAATGCATTTGCTCTTGTGAAAGCATGAAGTTCATAGGATTCCTGAATATCATTTTCTATTGGATCTGACCCTTCTTTCCACTCAATGATTCTTCCCATGGATGACTGGGGTTTAGCTGAATCTCCTCTTTTTCTTTTGTTTGATCCTTTCTCAATGATTTTAGTTATGTCATCATAGTATAAGTCTCCAACAAGTACAACAACACTATCAAAACTAAGTATTTGTGAATAAAAAGTTGAATTACCTAGGATGGAACAACATGGGTGTACTCTTGGGGTGGAATGTTTACTATGCCCAAATGAGGAGTTGATGGACTGCCCTAAGTCTCATTCAATTATTTTTGTCTTTTCCATTCCAATTTATCATCTTCTATCCTTTTAGCTTCTTCTTCAACTTCTAATATTTCACTTTCTCTTTTTTGTGCCTTCACTTCATCAACTACCCTTTTAGCTTCTTCTTCATCTCTTCTCCTTTGAAGATAATCTTAATAGGATTTCGTATCATTTTCCTTTTGCATTTTCTTTTCCTCGACCAACTTTTTTAGTTCCTCTTCATTTTTCTTCTTTACGGCTTGTTTGTTTTATATTCTTCATCAACCTTCAATATTTTTTTCTCTAATTCCTTTTTTTTTCTTATTTCTCGATGTTTAATTTGTTCTGATTGTCTTGCAGAAGAATTTGAAATTGCTCCTGGAAAACCTTCATCTCTTCTTATTGCTCCAATTGTAGTTCATGTATAGATTCGTCTCTAGGTAACTTTTGCAACACTTCATCGAAGAACAACAATCCTTTGAATATCTCTTCATTGAAATCAACTACATGTATAGTGGGATGGGTAAGACCTACATATATAACATGAATCACTGCCAATTCACGTGGATCATGTCTTCTTTCTTCTCCAATGCATAAACATAACTCTTGTAATTCCTCTACCTCTTTTATGGCACGTGGGGCATTTTACATAGTGTAGCTTCCTATGTGCATAGGAAACAGAGGCCAAAGTTTCTCACTATTGCTCAATAGGAGAGAGGTAACCCCCATTCTTATGGTTTGATAGAAAATTTCTCTCATTAAAATACAGTCTGGGACAAAGTATGGAAATATATGTGGGGCCCTAGTAGTTCCATATACCTTGATATAGGTGTGATGTTTCCCTAGATACCAATCTGCTATGCTTTTCATTCCATCCATAGCCTCCTTTGAAATTTTGTACCTCAGGAACCCGTAAACATAAAGAGGAGAAAGGAAATGGTCACAAATTTCATAGAAGTACCTTTTATAATTTATGTTTCACATTTTGGAGCAATAAACATGAACATGGGGGTTATCTTGATCCCAATTCCATCCAAGATTAGGAAGTTATATGCAACAACATATAGCATCAATAAAATATGCACACATATAGAAATAGGGATTTTTCATACTTTGAATATTCCTCACATTGAGACATATATAAAGAGCTAATATGTCCACCAAACTGAGATTTTGTCCTGTATTAACAATGATATGAGCCATGGGTAACCAATCCATTTGAAAATGTGTGCTTTTCACCTTACCATATAATCGGTTCAACATAGTGATCAACATTTTGTATGGCGCTTTGAACTCATAGGTGGGAATTAGTTTTTTCCCATGTTTGAATGGTCTATCTTCGTCCACCCACCAATATTTCATTAGTTTTGTTGGGATTTACTACTTTGGGAAAATCTTTTTAAGAATGACTCATTGAGAGAACATGTAGGCACATGAAAATAATATTTGACACTAATGTCTTCAGGCCTCAGAGAAACTATTTGTCTTCTGAACTTGCTTGAATCATGGAAATTTTCAAATCAAGCTACTTAAAAAACCACTTCAATGCATCATTATAAGGGGACAATGTTGGTCAAGCAGCCGCAAGGTGAATACCACTCTTCTAGATATTCTGGTACACATCAAGGTTTTCATCTTTTGGAGGGAAATTCCCAGTATTGAAAATTTTGTATATCTCGTCGTACCTGAGAAAACTATATTCTCTAGTATGATTAGTGGTATCTATCACTAAAACCTCTCCTAGATGAACATAAGTTTCAGACGTGGAGGTTGGAGCAGAGGGTACTAAATTCCTAGATCTTCGGGTATTTTGACTCACTATAATGTGTGTTTTGTATCCTGTGATTACCATATGAAATAACAAGTCAATTAAATACACAAAATATCATTATAAAACATTAATTTGAAATATCAAGATACCTGTAAATTCAATAGAAAATGGAGTTTACTATGCGTTGTAGAGCCAATCAACACAAAGCAGAGTGTCTTACCAACTTACGGAGAAAAAAAGGGCATTAATGAGGGTTTTAGGGTTATTATTGAGGAATGAAATTACCCTAATTAGCATATTTAATGATCTACATATGAGGATCAGTTCAAAGGAAAAAACATTACTTCACCATTAATGTGATTTGAAATCAAAGATCGCCCAAATCCGTGTATCAGAGTCATGGAAAGCGAAATTTGAAAATGTAGTCATCAGAGTCGTTGTCATAGGGGAGGGAAAGGTAATAGATTAGTTCACACTCTGACGAAGTGGTATCGAAGAATATTCCCCTCGAATTGATTTGTATGCTGAGAGTATAATATTGTAGATATAGTTATATGTGAGTCCTCAAAGTTATTTCCGTCAGGGGAGGGGAAGTTCATGAATTGATTTGCACTCTAACAAAAATGCATCGATGAATATTCCCTTTTTAGCATTGATTTGTGTGCCAAAGGTATATTATCGAGAAGGGTTATATGTGTGTCATTAGACCTTCTTAATCTAAGTTTAACATATTAGAGAAATTTTATAACTCCGAAGAGAAGGATATCAAAGAGTATTCCCTTCCTTAAGAAATGTGTTATTTTGAGAAATTGAGAATTAGGGAAATAAGTGAGTTTCATTTAATTAACCAAAGGCCAATCAATATTTTCCATATCATAAATTTGCCAATATAATAGGTTATGCACACATTATATTAGCTATATTTGGACATCTATTTCCCAACCAATGATTGAATGACACATCTGTGAAAACAACCAACAAAAAATACGTTGTAAACTCAGGTCATCGAATTAGATTCGTCGGGGTCTAATATTTTTTTGTGGTAAGGAATACTCCAATACTAATGATCCTGATAGAACCCTTTTCGATATGACTATCATAAAGGTTTCTATCAAAATATTATTAGAGTGTGTTTTTTATTCCATTTAGACTTAGATTTTGGAAGTGAGTGAGCAAACAGGTAGTTCCTTGGGGAAATCAGATTAGTGAATTTTTTTTTGTGTGATTGAGCAAAGCTAGGGGAATGATTATTTTCAAGAAAGATGAATCAATCAGTCAAGCAAAGAAGATGAGAAATTGAATCTCAAAATGTGTATATAAGTATAAAGAATGTTGATCCAGACTGTATTAGCAAAATAAATAACTTCCTATGCCAACACCTCTTCAATAGTGTAGTGATGTAGTACCTTGCAAAAAAATTAAATGGGGGAACCCACTAAAAATATCTTGAATTGGAGATTTTGAGTGGGTAGTTGTGGGGGGAATAACATGTTCTTTGTTATATTTATTCTTCCATTTGATTCTATAATGAATTTGGATCAAGTTTTGAGGATATAACTTGATCCAGGTGGATATTTGTGGTTTCCCACCTCTTCCACTAAATCAACAATTCTCTATCTTCTTGGCAATTTTTCTACAGTTTTTAGGGTCCAAAACTTCTGGGGTTGTTTTGAGGCCCTAAATGGTGTATTTTGGACATTTGGGGGTCTAAGAGTTACCATGGCATGCCCTCACCCTAGCCAAAATTTTCAATCCTCGGATATTTCTTTCCAATGAGCTATTGTGCACCCCAAAGAGAGATTGTATGCAAAAGTTGCACTCCCTGAGAAGTTGGCGTATAAACTAACCACTTCGAGGCTTCCAATATTTTTGGCATTTCATCTTTTAGGGTTAGGGTTTTGATGTTTAGGGTTTTTGTCTCTTTGTTTTTAGGCTTCATGATAAAAGGCCCCTTTTAGCCTTTTTGTAATCATATTTTTTTGAATGAGCATAACCAACATCTCTTTCTCTTCAAATATAAGCTACCACCATTTTAGACATATTGTGTTCTACAACATTATGTTATTTTATTCATTAATAGAGTTGGGTTTCACTATTTGTTTTGTGTTATGTGATATATATATATTTTTATATCATTTCATTCTCAGTAGAATCTGTATCTGTGGTATCAAAGCAATCCGTTCCTTGTTATTTCTCAATGCATGTCCCAGACAAGGTCAATGTATAGAGAGTTGGGCCTCAAGCTAGTTTTACTTGGGGATGACCGCTCTCATCGGCCCAATCAACCTCCCATGGTGGAAGAAAAGAAAGAATACATAGCATGAGGTCCTTTCAAAATGTTTCTTGAGGAAGTCCCCACGCGATACTGGGATGCGATGATGGAACAATTTTCCCAGATCCTTCGACAACAGTCGAGGCACCTTCAACAAATAGACATTTTGGAGGTTTGACACCCTTTAAGGTACAAGTAAACTTTGATATTTACTAATTTTAAGGCCATATAGATGAATATTATTTGGATAAATGGTCAAATCTGTTAGAAGGGTATTACTATGTTCAAAATTTTTATGACACTAAAAAGATCACTTTTTCTCTTCTTAAATCCCCCACCATGTCAATTATTCATGGGAATGTTACTGGGAGAGACATAAAAAAGATGAGTTTATGGAATTTGGGACATGAACCGCTTGGGAGGATTTTTTTGATGCCCTAAAGGTGTAGTTCTATCCTATCAAAAAATATGATGACTAGTACACGACATGGATGAATCTGCGTTAGGAAAGAGACCAGACAATGTCAAAGTACACTAACATATTTCATGCATTACACTCAAAGTTGGGTATCAGAGACTCCCACAACACCTAGTTTTGAGGTACCACAATTGCCTACATAAGTCCATCCAAATATATATGGATTTCTTGGACATCTCCTCAATGAGAGTTTCTTATCGATATGTTGTCAAAATCGAATAGAAATTTAAGAAGTGGAATAAGCGAGAGTTTAGGTATGAAAATATGCAACAATAGAAGCATGGAAAATGTGGCCCTAACTAAAAAAACAAGGGATAGATCAAGGAATTCCAACCTCAAGAGAGCTTGTCCAATTCCCGGGAAAAGAAGGGTAAAATGAAGACAAAGAAGGACACTAGAAACTGTTGTGAGTTCACTGTTAGTTGAGATTAAAGAAAAAAATATAAAACCTGACTCAAACTATGATTTGGAGTAGGATAAGAGAAAGAGGATCATCAATGCGGAACCTAGTGCTAACATTGAAACCGCAAAAATCCAACCAAACGAGTCAGAGGAGCTTGAGAAAGGGGAGTGCCTCCTCCATTCACAGATGTGGGTGAAGGGAACCCTAGTGAATTTCATTGTTGATAGTCGGAGCCAAAAGAACATGCTCTCAACCAAGGACATCAAGAGTTTGAATTTGTCGATGATGACACACCCCCAACCATTCACCATTGGTTGGTCGAGATAGATATTATACCTTTGTGTTAGCTAGAAGTGTTTCTTTTCCTATTACATTAATCCCTTCATAGAGGAGGTATTGTGTGGTGCTTCCCCACTTGAAGTTTGTGAAGATATTTTAGGATAAAATTATATGTGGAAACTTCATGTTTTTTATGAGTCTCTACCCCGTAGTGTCATTATCACTCTACAGGGTTAGCCCTACCAGGTACTCGATGTAGTTCCAACTGCTTCATTTTCATTGATCTCGGAAAAACAATGTCGAAAAGTAATCTCATAGACTGTGAAGTTTGTCCTCTTCATGTTTCAGTCAGAAGGGGATTGACATGTCACTATGACCACTACAACTTAGATATAAGGTCTCTCTACACAACAAAAAAAGTGGACAAGCTTGTAGAGGAATATAAATACTTATTCACTTCACCTGTAGGGGTGCATATGTAAGATGATGGGCCTCACTAGCTCTGAACAAGAAAAAGAAATCAGTGACTGACCGACGATTGCGAACCACACCACAAATAAATAATAGTGGGAGTTTCCTACCAATCTTATACACCAATTGAATGGAATGCCCCCATCTTTTATCGTTCCTTTTTTTATAGTGGCCAACCCTTTTTTCCTTTGCTAACTCATTCAGTCACTTGATTTTTAGTATTTCCGCCTTATTCTTCCCTATTGATTGCTGAAGAATGGATCTTGAGTACTCACAACTGACTTTGATGCATGATATTACCACTAACTAATGAGTGAACCTAGAATATATCTATTGGTTTCAGCTCCCATGTCTCTGCCTTGTCCCTATCCTCCTTATCCACACATAGATGGATTGATAGATTGAGATATATGGATTGAGTATGATGCCATGCAATGGTGTTTGTTGATCATTTCTTCAACATTTTCCCAACGATAAGGGGAATGGTAGCGGTAACCCCTCTTCATCGCACATTTTCAATTCAAACATCCCATTGATTTGATACTTGGTGCTCCGTTTCCCATTAGTCCAATATATAGATGCTCCCTTTTGGAGAATAAGAAAATAAAGCATCAAATTCATGAGCTCATCTACAAGGGCCACATTTGACCAAGATCCTCCCTTTGTGGGAGCCTAATTCTATTGGTGCAAAAGAAGGATGGAAAATGGAGAATATATATTGATTATAGAGACTTGAATAAAATCAATGTCAAGAACTGATACCCAATCCCTCATATTGACTAGCTCAAGGGTGCCAATTTCTTCACCAAGATTGATATAAAGTCAAGCTATCATCAGGCTCTGATAGAATCAACTAATGTATGGAAGACAACCTTCAAATATAAAGAAGGATTCTTTGAGTAGTTTTTCATGCATTTTGTATTGACTAATGCTCCAGCGACATCCATGAGGATTATGGATGATATCTTGTGATCGTTCACAAAATATTTTTTGGTGATCTATTTGGATGACGTCCTCATCTTTAGTTGGACCTAGGAAGAGCATTTGCAACACGTTCAATAGGTCTTGAGCACCCTGCGACAACACAAGTTATATGCCAAACTGGAGAAATGATAATTCGACATGCAAAGAATCCAATACTTAATATACATCATAGATGAACATGGGGTGCATGTGGACACAACCAAGATCCAAGTCATTCGTGATTGACTAGCTCCAATGACTCTAACAAATTTCTGAATATTTTTATGCCTTGCCAATTCTATCGTAGGTTTGTGTTGGGGTTATCTCATATAGCTTGGCCCTTAAGTCAAGTGACCAAAGGGGGAGATAAAGCCAAGTTTTCTTGGTTTGAATCACTTCATAAATCATTCCAATATTTAAAACATCACCTCTATTCTAAACTTGTCCTCACATTTCCAAATATACAACAACCATTTGATATTAAGACAAATGCCTCAAACTATTCTATCAATGTCGTCCTCACTCAACAGGGACATCCAATTATCTCATAGTGAAACACTATCTGATGTTGTTTGTAGGTATCCCACCTATGACAAGGAGATGTAGTCCTTTGTCATGTAAGCATGCCGACAATGGAAGAATTACATTTTGCAAAAGGAAATAATCATCCACGTTGATCAAAATCCTCTGTAGTTCATGTAGACGCAAGGGAAGTTACATAATGACCACCACCATAAGTAGTCCACATACATGCAAAAATTCAACTTGAACATCAGTTATAGGAAGGGAAAAACCAATCGAGTTTATGATTGCCTCAATCGACCTCCATTTGCAACACTAATCATGGTGCTCAACTCTTGTAGGCATGAGACCTCAGGGTGGTCCCAATTATATGATAACAATCCTGACTTTGTTGAGGCATATCGAACACTAGGTGCAACCACCCCAGTTGTATACTTTCATCTTCATGATGGAATGTTATGCCATCTAATCCATCTCTACATTCCTTTAAGAGAGCATGCAGCGTTTATTTTGGAAGCTCATTACAGTCAACTGGTCGGGCACTTTGGTGTTGAAAAAATAGTGGCAGTACTGCAAAAGTATTTTTATTGGTCAAATCTTCAACAATATGTAAGCCAATATATCATATCATGCACTACATGTGCCATTGCAAAACCCTCCATTAAAAAACAAGGGATATACACCCCTATTCCTACTCCTAATAGGCCTTAAGATTCCATCTCCATGGATTACATGATAGTATACTTTCAACCAAGCATGGTAATGACTGTGTCTTTGTGGTCGTTGATCGATTCTCTAGGATGGCAATTTTGACACCCTATGAGAAGAGTATCAAAACCGAGGCCATTGCTAAGCTCTTCTTCGAGCGTGTTTGGGTTTATTTTATGCTACCATAGACTGCTATTTGAGATCAAGATATAATTTCCTTGATCACATTCTCGTCTAGTTTGTGGTCATTGATGGACACCAAGATCACCAAATCAACTACCTTCCATCCACAAACCGATGGATAGATGGAGGTAGTCAACATGATGATTTTTCATATCTTGAGAATGTACAACTCCAAACATCCCAACACATGGGATGATATTCTTCATTATATTCAACATAGCTACAATCAAGCCCTTCTTATATCTACTGGCCATAACCCTTTTCAAATGTGCTTGGGGTTCCAACCATTGGACCTAATTGATGTATCTCTTCCCATTGCATACACACAAGAAGAATATCCCCATACTCAAACTGAGGATGATAAGGTAGCGAGATGTTTTGAAAGGATTCATCACATCCACCAACAAGTCCATGAAATTTTGCATAAATATAATTCCAAGTACAAGGAATGACATGACCAACATTGGGTTCCACACATGTTTCAAGTTGGTGATAAAGTTTGGTTACATTTGTAGAAAGAGCACCTTTCAGGATCCCATTGCAAGCTTCACGCATTTTGATATGGACCTTACACCATCACCAAGGTTGTAGGTGAGAATGATTTTGAATTAAGTATTCCCCCATTCCTTGGCCTACATCCAGTGTTTAATGTAGATCTCTTTCGCCCATATTTTCCACCTCTACTAGACACCTAAGAGGTAGCTAAGAAATTCCCCCCTACAGAAATCAACCCCGACTACCTTGAATAGGCTACAATTGATTGAATCATGGATACATAGGTGAAATTTACCTGCCAATAAAACATACAACTCTATCGGGTCATCAAAGTAGGGAAACTTCTTCACCAAGGCAAGTGGCTTACTAGGATCCAAATTCAGCAGAAGTTCCCCATATGATAAGTGAACTTGACACAATGGAGACCATTTCTTCCTAAGGAGGGAGGATTGATCCATGTGGATATTGATGGTTTCCCAGCTCTTCTTGGCAATTTTTCTATGTTTTTCCAGGTCCTAAACTTATGGGGTTGTTTTGAGGCCCTAAATGGTGTTTTTCAAACATTTGGGGGGTTGGGGGTTGCGATGGCATGCCCTAGCCCCCAAAAAATGTTGTAATCCTCAGACAAAGATCGTATGCAAACGGTGCACCCTCGGGATTTTGATGTATCAACTAACCACCTCGGGGCTCTCAATACTTTTGATGTTTAGGGTTTTTGCCTCTTTATTTTTTAGGATTCATGATAAACAAACCTTTTTCAGCCTCTTTGTAATCATATTTTTGTGAATGAGCATAGCCAACATCTCTTTCTTTTCATATATAAGTTACCACCATTCTAGTCAGTTTGTGTTCTACAATATTCTGTTATTTTATTCATTAGTAGAGTTGGGTTTCAGTATATTTCTATGTTCTCTACTATATTTTTGTTTGTATCTCATTTCATTCTCAATATAATCTGGGTCATAACCAAATCTCCCAACCTTTCAAGTAGATGAACGAATTTGGTACTCTTCAATCTGAACACTAACCGACCAAGACTACAAAACTATTGGCCTTAATGAAAAAATATTGTAGAGGTGGAGTTCAACAAAGGGATGGACAGAATGCCAAGTGAAAATGCCAAACATAGGAGTACAATAAATGAAATTTAAAACCCAAAAACAAATTTAACCCATTGGATCAAATTGTTGGGTTGAGAATACAACCCAACACATGCATGCACCTCTACGCATAACTCTATGTTAAATTCTCTATATGGGATGGCCATGTGGCACTGCTATCCCCACTTTTCAGGGATAACTAGGAGATCATGTCTCAAGGCCCACAGGTCCTAGACATGGAGTACCGAGTGAAGGACTGACCTGAGCATGGCCCTGGAGGGCCCACCTTTTCTTCCTCCATCGTCTTTATCTTGTCAGCAGCAACAACATCCATCACCATCGGTTTGGTCCTGTATCAAAAGAGGTTCTTGCTTCATGAGGGTATCATGGTATGTGTCACATTTGATCGTTAAAACCTTTAAATGTATGCATCTGATTCCTTTTATTTCTAACAACTGCTTGGATCTTAAATTTTCCTACTTGACCTTGTTTGGGGGGATTGACAGGGTGCCCTAGCAAGCCTGTATCTATAGGTTTTGGTTTTCCACTGAGGGGATTTCTGAAAAGCCATCGTCCACTCCCATCATAACACCACTTCTTCATCTTACTTCCTACTCACTTATCCCATTCCCCTTGTCCGGGAATTGGGTTGACCTATTTTAAGGACTGCACCTTACCTCATGGGAAGAAGGGACTAAAGGCCCAGAAGGTAAAATCAAGCTAGTAAAAAGATAAAATCCTAAGAATAAAACCTCGAGATGCTTCAGCCAAGGATCCCCGAGAAAGAAATAAAAGGCTTCTCAGCAAGAAACAAGAGGGACCCGGAAAAATAATAAAACAAGACATAGTCAAAGGATAGGGGGTCTCATATCGAGCCATCCTATTAGGACCATGGTTACCTAGCAGTATGACATTTCCACCAGCTGGTTACCACGCCAGGGCAGTGACCCTTGGTTGCATAGCCAAGGGAAAGGGGGTCTCATCACAAGTCAACCTTCTCATCTCTGTGAAAGTACTTGTGGGTAACGCTGTCATCTCTGGTCACCATGCGAAGGCAGTGTCCCCCAACTAGCTCTTAAATAAACAACAAAAACAAATAAAAGAATAAAAAGAATAAAGGAAAGAATGGGCTTGGAAAGAATGCATCCATGACAGGTACAACTCGCCTTCTACAAAGGCACCCACAGGTAACACTTTTGCATCCTTGGCCTTCACTGCACCCACATGCTTGGACATCCCCTGACCACATCACCCACTTACATGGCTTGGATGAGGTATTTTCGGGAACTTTCCTTTTCCTGTGGACATTAGCCCAATAGTACGCCTTGTCTCTTTCTCAAGACTTGTATTGTAGGCTTGTGTAACGTCTTTGAGCTACTGATTGATGTATTAGGAATTTTGTGCATATGTTTAATAATATTGATGATGAGATGTGATTGACATTGCTATGATCCCTATGACTGATGAGCCCATGGAGGGCGTAGCCTTTGATGTGCAGGACCATGCCTGATGGAAAGGTACCATTTGGACCGGTACACATGGGGATATGATCAGTTCGGACCTCCATGGGGCTGAAGAGCCCACCAGATGGATGTTGAGACCCCATGAGGGGGCAGATATAGGACAGAGGGGTATTAAAGACTTTGCACCGGAAAAGAAGAGGACGTTCCACCAGAGGCACCCCGACACAGCTGGACCTAGGGGGATTGACCCATTTTCAGTGGGATGTTGGCTCTAGATGGCCTAGGACGTCAAAAAGAGGCTTATGAAGTCGTCATGAGTGTGTTGGCAGATGGAAAAGGTAGTTGGCACATGTGGCAGCTTGGAGGATCCCAAAAAGAGCTAACGTCTTGCTTCAGGAGGCTGCACTTGCCCTAATAGGGGCTAACATCACCTTAGAAAGGGGTGACATCTTGCCTTTTTTCTTGATTAGGGTTTAGATTTGACAATTTAATGTAAAAACAACATGATTTGATATTATGTCCTTGTCGGCCTTTTTACCTGACCGAAAATGTAAAATTAGGTCAAGGTTTTGTATAAATGAGGGAATTTGACTCTCATTTTTTCATCATCACTCACTCACCACTTGGTGAGGTCTGAAATTTGCACCCTATCTTGGGTTATTGAATGATTTAAGGAGGCACACTTGTTGAAGGAAGACATTTCTTGGCATATTTTGGCATTTCTCTTGAAGGAAGGTGTTACAACTAGGGTTTGCATGGTTATTTCTTGATGAATTGTAAGTATTTTTCTGCAAAAATTTTTGAATGAATGGTTGTAGTCTAATTTCTTGCATATTTTTATAAATTTTGCTTAATCAAAACCCTAGGTGACAAGCACACAAGTAGGTTCTTGTCTCATGTCCCCTGATAGAGAAACTTTCAGCCATTGAAGAAGAAAAAGAGAGCCTAGCTGTAGCTACACTCCTTTTTCTTCCTCTCCTATGCTAGCCGCACCATTTAGAATTCAAGAGGAAGAATACATCCCAGGCCTAGGTTATCTACACTTGGGGTCATTTTTCTTTTAGGGTTTGGTGAAAGAGCCTTGCTGTAGCAACACTCTCCCTCATTAAGCCTTCTTGTATTGATTTTGTGCTTCATTTGAGCTAGCTGTTTTGCCAAGTTGATCTAAGGAAGGAGGAGAGAGCACGAGGCCTTGCTATAGAAACACCAGAGTGAGCCTCTCTCCCCTAGGGTTTTGATTTTGAGGCCTTACCTTAGAAACACCTCAAAACTTCTCCCTCTTGTCCTTAGTTTTTGTTTCCTTCAACTCTTGCGTCCTTCATTATTGACTCCATTAAACCCTAAGGCACTGATCTTGAGACCTCAAGCATTGAAGTAGATCTTGATCTAAATACTTTCAAACCCTAAAACTTAACTAAATCACTAACCCTAGTTGTTGGTGTCATCATTGGTTATTTCATCTTTAATGCAACAACGTTTTGTCTTAAGAGCACTTGAATGATGGTTTAGGCATTAATTGAATAATCTGTTGATTGGTTACATTGAATGCTACATTGTTCAATAATTATTGGTGAAGTGTTATAAATTTTCATTGATATTGATAAACATTGACTTCATCAACATTTTTTGCTAATTGCTTATATGTATTTATCATATAGTCTTATGAAGTACTAACCCATTGAAATATCTTGCACATATCATTTTGCTGTTGCTTTGTTCCAGGCAGGTACACTTATTTGGCGGTTTTACTTTTTAAATTGGCCTTTGGCCAGGCTATTTGTTTGGGTGGTGACTTGTGAAGGGGGAAACCTTATCTTTGTCTTATTATCCTTTTGCCTCTTCAAAACCCTAGGTCACCGGGGACGTCTCCCCTGGGCCTAACCTCCCTAAAGAGAAAGAACCATCCCATTGTGGTGACATTGGGTGGGATTGGTTCCTGTTACACCAGTTTGGCCTTCTATCTTATAGCCTTTTATCATAGCTACAAACTATGCGATAACATTTTGGCGCCGTTGCCAGGGAACAATGAGTCAATTCTCCTCAAGATGACATTTTTCGGTAAGCCTTGCCTCTAGAGTTTTATCTTACAAGCTTACCTGGTGACTCCACTTAGGTTGTTTTCCCTTATCTTTTGATAGTTTCAAGAAAATTATCTAGCGACTCCACTGATGATGAAGCCAACAATGACTTCACAATGGGATCCCGAGAACTACAAACCTTTAGACATGATCGAAATCCCAAGATACCCATGAAAAATGCCCCCGATATCCGAAAGATGGCTTCCTAGATTCACTGGTAGAGATGGGGAAAGAGCTAACTTTCATATGAATGAATTTCACTCTTATTTTGGACTCCATCCTGTCGATGATGATGTTGAATATGTAGTGATGAAAATTTTTCCCACCACTCTTCACGAGAATGCTAAAAAGTGGTATGATGAGCTTCCCGATGCTAGAATCACCTCCATGAACCAACTAGAAGAAGTATTCCTCAAAGAATGGGGCATAATATTGGAAGAGATCCAAACATTGCTAAAAGGACTCCAGTACACAAGACAAACTAAAAATGAGACTGTTTGGAACATTCGAAATAGATTTGAGGGTTTGTTGTACCAGCTTCCTAAAGACCATTATCCCGAGGATAAGGACCTTGTATATCTCTTTACCAATGCACTCTTAGTGCATTTGGGGTCTCTCCTGAGTAAAAAGAATCCAAAGATACTCCATGAAGATGGTAACATGGCCTTACAAATTGAGGAAAATATCCTTTTGTCCAGAATAAAAAACGTTTTTTCCCTAGGAAGCGAAATCAATGATTTGGAGAAGTTAGCTTCCCTTGAAATTTCTACTGATGATTTTCAATAAGAAGGGAAACAAGTTATTGACCAACATAATACTAAGGGGAAGGCTCTTGATGAGTTTTTTTAAGAGAAAAGGATCATTGAAAACGCAAATGAGGAGCTACAACCCGAACAAGACGATGAAAAATCAACCTGCACTCCTCCTCCTGATGAAGCAGTCCAAAATCTTTTTTCACCTGCACAAAAACAAGATGATGAGGTTAGCTGCCTCCCTTTTCAGGACTTTGATGATACCTTGCTCCTTGATTCAGAGAGTGAAGGAGAAATGGAATCCCCAAAAAAGGTAAATACTCCTTGCTGTACTCCTAAGGACAAAGGGGCAATCCATGAGGATGAAACAATAATGCATGCTGAAAACACCAAAGTCCTCAAATCTCCTACATAAGAAGAAACGATAAGTTTTCCTCCTCCCCAAAATTTTGATGATTTTCTACTTTATGATTTGGGAAAAGAGGAGGAGATGGATGAGCATATGAGTGTTTTGAATCCTCCATGTTATGATATTGATACTGACATAGTTGATATTGATGAGTTCATACATGTTGGAAGACGTAAATGGGATGTAATTGGTTTTGGTATGGACCCCATTTATGACACTGAGAATCATTCCCAACTGTTTCCTTTACAGTTATCACGACAGATTATCTTTGATTTTGACTAGTGGCAACAGGGAAATGACATATCTACCGATGCTCCCCAAACACCCAAGGTCAACCTAATATCATGTTTTCCTGATGATTTTAGGTCTTACCTTGAGTGTTTTGATGAGTACTTCTCCAAGCACTTAGATTCATTCTATGTAGAAAACTATCAACCACCACTACGCTTGGATTTTGATAGGAGTAAGAATATTGTTTGCCTAAAGAAGGATTCTCATGACCTTTTTCCCCAACTACCTGTTATTACTTTGCCTTGTTATCTCATTAAAGGTATAGTTGGAAAGTATGTCTGTTACGTTGAGTTTCCTTTGAGGAAAACCCTAGAACACAAAGGTTGGTTGAAAACTATGAGTTCAAGTCTATCTTTTTCGTGTTTCAAATTTCCTTTAAGAGTTTTCCAGTCATCCGCTAGAACCTTGTCAATCCCTTCAGAGTATGAAGACGTCTGGGGTGGCTAGTTTACGAGCCCTCGGAGTTAGTGTTCTGAACCTTGGACTTTTCATGACCCCTTCCGGAGGTGGATTTAGTGCTCTCCTTAGATATGGACTTGGCAAGATTTAATCCCTCCCATCCGCCTCCATGCATTAGACTTTATGATTTCCGATGATATGATATACGCTCTAATCCATGTCATTTTTGTGCTTGATTTGTCATTGTTCTGGTTTATGATGAAGCACAAAGGAAAGTATTGTGGGATGTTGATGGATTGGATTCACTGGTTGTCTGACTACAACATCCATCAAACAGGTAAGTATAGGTAAGTAGTTTTCTTCATATTTATTTATTGCTTTATATATATATGTTGGGGTGGCATTACCACCCCATTTTGTTACCGATGCTTATTTCGAGATCAAGCAAGTCTATAGGTTATGTTAGAGATGATGAGGTTCTCATGCGCTCTATGGTGAGCACATGTCCCCAAGTTGGAGCAAGATGTCATCCCCACTTTTCAGGGATAACTAGGAGATCATGTCTCGAGGCCCACAGGTCCTAGACATGGAGTACCAAGAGCATGATTGACCTGAGCATGGCCCTGGAGAGCCCACCTTTTCTTCCTCCATCATCTTTATCTTGTTAGTAGCAGCAACATCCATCACCATCGGTTTGGTCCTGTATCAAAAGAGGTATCATGGTATGTGTCACATTTGATCGTTAAAACCTTTAAATGTATGCATCTGATTTCTTTTATTTCTAACAACTGCTTCGATCTTACATTTGCCCACTTGACCATGTTTGGGGGGATTGAGAGGGTGCCCTAGCAAACCTATATCTGTAGGTTTTGGTTTTCCACTGAGGGGATTTATGAAAATCCATCATCCGCTCCCATCATAGCACCACTTCTTCATCTTAATTCCCGCTCACTTATCCCATTCCCCTTGTCCGAGCATTGGGTTGACCTATTTTCAGGACTACACCTTACCTCATGGAAAGAAGGGGCTAAAGGCCCAGAAGGTAAAATCAAGCTGGTAAAAGATAAAACCTCGAGATGCTTCGCCCAGGGATCCCTGAGAAAGCAATAAAAGGCTTCTCAGCAAGATACAAGAGGGACCCGAAAAAATAATAAAACAAGACCTAGTAAGAGGATATGGGGTCTCATAATGAGCCAACCTATTAGGACCATGGTTACCTAGCAATATGACATTGCCACCAGCTAGTTACCATGCCAGGGAAGTGACCCTTGGTTGCATAGCCAAGGGAAAGGGGGTCTCATCACGAGCCAACCTTCTCATCTATGTGAAAGTACTTGTGGGTAACGTTGTCAGCTTTGGTTACCATGCCAAGGCATTTTCCCCTGATTAGCTCTTAAATAAAAAGCAAAAAAGAATAAAAGAATAAAAAGAATAAAGGCAAGAATGGGCTTGGAAAGAATGCATCCATGATAGGTACAAATTGCCTTCTACAAAGGCACCCACAGGTAACACTTTTGCATCCTTGGCCTTCACTACACCCACATGCTTGGACATCCACTGACCACATCACCCATTTACATGGCTTGGATGAGGTCTTTTCGAGAAATTTCCTTTTCCTGTGGACACTAGCCCAATAGGATGCCTTGTCTCTTTCTCCAGACTTGTATTGCAGGCTTGTGTAACGTCTTTGAACTACTGATTAATGTATTATGGATTTTGTGCATATGTTTAATAATATTGATGATGAGATGTGATTGACATTTCTATGATCCCTATGACTGATGAGCCCATGGAGGGCGTAGCCTTTGATGTGCAAGACCATGCCCGATGGACAGGTACCATTTGGATCGGTACACATGGGGAGATGATCAGTTTAGACCTCCATGGGGCTGAAGAGCCCACCGGATGGATGTTGAGACCCCATTAGGGGGCAGAGACGGGACATAGGTTGATTAGAGACTTTTCACCAGAGAAGAATATGATGTTCCACCAGAGGCACCCCGACATAGCTGGACCTAGGGGGATTGACCCATTTTCAGTGGGGCGTTGGCTCTATATGGCCTAGGACATCACCAGGAGGCTTATGCCATCATCATGAGCATGCCGGCAGATGGATAGGGCAATTGGCACATGTGGCAGCTTGGAGGAGCCCAAAAAGGGCCAACGTCTTGCTTCAGGAGGCTGCACTTGCCCTAATAGGGGCTAACATCACCCTAGAAAGGGGTGACGTCTTACATTTTTGCTTGATTAGGGTTTATATTTGATAATTTAATGTAAAAACAATATGATTTGATATTATGGCCTTGTCGGCCTTTTTACCTGACCTAAAATGTAAAATTAGGTCAAGGTTTTGTATAAATGAGGGATTTTGACTCTCATTTTTTCATCATCACTCACTCACCACTTGGTGAGGTCTAAAATTTGAGCCCTATCTTGGGTTATTGTATGATTTAAGGAGGTGCACTTGTTGAAGGAAGACATTTCTTGGCATATTTTGGCATTTCTCTTGAAGGAAGGTGTTACAACTAGGGTTTGCATGGTTATTTCTTGATGAATTGTAAGCATTTTTCTGCAAAACTTCTTGAATGAATGGTTGTAGTCTAATTCCTTGCATATGTTTATAAATTTTGCTGAATCAAAACCCTAGGTGACAAGCACACACGTAGGTTCTTGTCTCATGTTCCATGATAGAGAAACTTTCAGCCATTGAAGAAGAAAAACAGAGCCTAGTTGTAGCTACACTCCTTTTTCTTCATCTCCTATGCTAGCCGTACCATTTATAATTCAAGAGGAAGAAGACATCCCAAGCCTAGGTTATCTACACTTAGGGCCATTATTATTTTAGGGTTTGGTGAAAGAGCCTTGTAGCAACACTCTCCCTCATTAAGCCTTCTTGTCTTGATTTTGTGTTTCATTTGAGCTAGCCGTTTTTCCAAGTTGATCTAAGGAAG
>JASDQU010310289.1:6974-29465 GCA_032191745.1 Picea mariana
GTATTGCCATGACAGGGGGGAGGTAGGACCATTGAGGCCTTCGATGATAAGTTTTTTGCCTGGTGGGCATGACAGATTTAGGCCATAGAGGACTACCCCTATGTCGGGATCAAATTTTCTAGAGATCTTGACATGCCTGTACCTCCCGGAGAGGAGCGAGGAGAGATGGGTAAGTTTGTTGTTTAAAGTTATTTAAATTTTATTTAATTTTATATATATTAGTTTTTGTTTTTGTGTATACCAGAGTACTTGACACTTAAGTATCTATTATGTGCAAATGTGGTGCCAGTGCGTCAAGCAGACTTCACGAGGACCAGGTGACGTCCTCGACCAGAGGCAGGACCAACAGAAGCTGACAGACCAACAATAGTAGGGGGACCTCCATCCAGAGAGGCTGAGAGATTTTTGAGACAGGTGGAGTGGAACCTCACCGCGCTTACTCATACAGTTCCTATGGTGGAGATCGAGGATCTCCCACCGTCGATGAAGACTCACATTGTTGGGGTACCACAAACCTGGGTCCATCTCTTTCAGGGTTTGGCCAACAACATTGTTTACTATGGAAGGGCCAACAGGCCCCACCCTTAGCTAGGCTAGACTTCTTACGTGCTGAGGGCACCTTTTGTATATTTTTGAGGGCATAAGCCCCATGACTCTTTACTGGACACATATTTTTTTAGGCCCTCGCGCCCACCTATGTACTCTGATACTTTATGATATATATATGCGTATTTACATATTTTTATGTTTTATGGATTACATTTATTTACAAATGTATTTACATGTGCATGTGTATGATTTTTCTGACATGTTTGCAATATGCCAATCTAATATATGATTAGCTAGAGTATCTGTGATTTGATTCAATCTCCCAGGAACATGGATATACGTAATGTAATCAAAGCTTCGTTCTAAGAGATGTACCTTAAGGAATCGTCAGTGTAGAGTAGGATCATAAACGCAGTAAACTCCATTTAATTGAGACACAACCAGTTGAGCATCTAAGTAGGCTCGGAGGTGAGAGATACCATGCGAAAAAGAGTTGCGAAGAAACTCTAAGAATGCGTTGTATTTGACAACATTGTTTGTGGCGTTACCTAAACAGATACCTCCTCAAGATAGCAACTGGCCTTGAGGTGTGAAAATCACCCAAGTTGGGGAAGCAAGCCTCTGAGTGTGCCAACTAGCGTCGTCCTCGAACCCAATGAACACCTCTAATTCACTTGACATCTGCCACAGTGAAAAAGATGACATCAAAAAAGTGACACGTCCATAAAACCAAAAAATACAAAAACTATAAAAGCAAATGTACAAGTACTATACATATGTTACAAGAAGTAACCCGAGGCGACCCATCTATGAGTAATACTTCTTGAGGTAGAGCCCATTTCCAGGCTCCGCCAAAGCATTTCTCTCAAAGTCCACCATGCGATAATCACCCTTCTTTAGAACCTCTTTCATGGTAAAAGGTCTGAACCACATGGGTTTGAACTTGCTTGCCCCCAGGGGGTCCTTATCTTGGTCATAGACCAGGACAAGGTCACCTTCAGAGAAAATTCGAGGATGAACGGACCGATCATAATGACACTTGAATTTTTGTTTGTAAGTGTTGGCACAGGGGAAGACCCAGGGTTCAACGCTCAATAGTGCACCAACAAAGCCCTAACTACTGGCCCTTTCGACAACACCTGCGAAGAAGATGCAGTCTCACCCGAAGATGTTATGAGGGGGTTGTAGGACATAGATGTTTACAAGAAAAGGGAATATCAAGTGGATCTAACACATGAACAACACAACATTCATATATCACTTATCGGCTTGATCTACTCCATGCATATATAAGATCTACCTTAGTAATGGAATAACAATACATGAATGAAAAATACAAAATACCAATCATACACAACACAAAATATATGTGGTTCACCGTCTCTCTAGGGATACGTCCACATAATTGTGCTATATTATATTGAGGTAAAGCATATAGTTCTTGTCTACGCTCTTAGCTAGCATATATCCTTTTTTCTCCTCTCTTTGTCCTCCCTCCCTATGCACCCAACTACAGGGTTGATCTTCGCACCCAACTGAAGATCTTACAATACCAGAAGGCTCCCCCACTTAGCACTTCTCTCTCATAATAAAATAATCACTCACATAAAAAATGACAACCTATCCTGATACTAACTTGACCCAGGTCCTCTTGACCTCTATTTATACATTACAATAGCTCACCAACAGCCTTAGGCTGAAACCTAGGTGTCCAAAACCCTAGGTGTCTAAAACCTTAGGTCAACTTGACCCATATTTTCAGGGCTTTGCCAGACTGTCTTTCCTTCCTTCTCACACGGTGCTCCAAATCATGCAATTATGTCTCTTTCTACTTGCTGACTTGTCTACGATGCTTCTTCCTTATTGATCTATCATCCTTGATCTCCTCGTCTAATGACTTGCTTTCTCGCACTTCACTCCATCGTTTCTTCTCTTTTTCTCACTTCGACCCAGTGACAGTCACTGTGTCTTCCATGAAGTTTGTATTTTACCTCTTATTCCTTGATGTTCACTTCCTTTAGCAACCCAGGGCCAACAGGACCCCAACACTCACCTATGACTCGTCCCGAGGCACTTCAGATCTGATCTTCCTGTTTTACTTTGACTTTGGGCTGCGCAGTGCAGCCTTTGCTTTCTGCTTTATAGCCCACTCTCTGTCCTTGTGTAGACTATCTTTTCTATGTATGGTACCCAGTTTCAACTGCACTTGGTACCTAGACCCTTTTCTTAATGCTTCTACTGAGAGCTATGAGAAAACTATTTGTCATAGTACAACTTCAATTGAATCCCATTCACTAATCCTCTCTTCCATTCTCCATTCAACATCTTTAGTTGTGCAACTCTTCCCCTTGTAACATAAGCAATCTCATATGGCCCAAGCCAATGGGTTCTAAACTTCCCAGGATGTTTTAGGAACTTACTGGCATACACCAGTACCAGATCACCTTGTTTAAATGCCTTCTTCTTGATGTGCCTGTCATGATAGGCCTTTTCTCTTTCCTTCTAAACCTGTTGGTGGAAACCTGGAATAAATCTGTCTTCTTCGAGTTCAACTAACTATGAGAGCCTCTCCTAAATAGCTCTAGTATCATCCATGCCTCTAAAGGTATTGATTCTTAAGCTTGGCACCAAGTATTCCATCGGGACGACAACTTCAAGACCATAGACCAACTTAAAAGGGGTCTGCATGATCATATTTTTGCAAGTGGTTCTATATGCCCATAACACTGCTGGTACTCTCAAATCCCAATCATCTCTGTTCACACAACAAATCTTGGTTAGTGTTGTTTCCAAAATCTTCTTGAATGCTTCAACTATCCCATTTGCTTGAGGGTGGTACGGTGTGATCTTCTGATGGTGGACTGTAAATTCTTCAGTCAAGGCTTCAAATGTCTTATTTATGAAATGTGTTCCTTGATCACTCATGAGGATCTTTGGGAATCCAAACCTGGCTATGATGTCATCAAATATGAAGTGCGTGATTGTAGTTGTACTACAGTCTTTGACTGTTCTTGCTTTGGCCCATCTGGTCAAGTACTCTGTGGTAGTGATGATGTATCTTGTTCCTGTATGCTTTCCTGGTGGATGTATAGGTCCAACAAATTCAATGGTCAATTTCTCGAATGTATGTAGGGTCAATTGTGGTGCCAATGGAGTTTCATCTCTTCTGGATGGTTTCCCACTCTCTGGCATACATCGCAGGCTCTAGAATATTCTTTAGCATATCTGTGTAAGGTAGGACACCAAAGTCCAGCTCTAAGAACCTTCTGTGCAGTTTATTTACTTGCATAATATCCTCCTGTGATGCCTTCTTGAGCTTCTGCAAGGATCAGTGGTCATTCTGCCTCCATAGCACATCTTCACAATATCTCATCCGAGCCCATTTTGTATAGATGTCCAACTATAAGTGAGAAATCTGCAGCACACAGTACTAGTTGTTTCTTCTATGGAATTGTATACTCACTAGGTGCCATTATTTTTGACAGGAACTGGACTATTTCTGTGAAGTGTTCATCGATCTTTCTAATAGCTAGTAGATGTGCATCTGGCAGTGTATCTTCCAAATTAGTGGGCTCTTCTCCATGTTCCAACCTCGACAAGTGGTCAGGACCCTTATTCATTCTTCCTAGTTTTACTATGATCTCAAAATCATACTCTTGAAATAGCAGCAGCCATATGCATATCCTTCCCCCCAACAATGGCTTGTTGACTAGGTACTTCAACCCAGAGTGATCAGTAAACATTTTAAAGTGTCCTCCCAACAAATAGTGTCGAAATTTATGTAATGCACACACCATGGCTAATCCCTCTCTTTCAGTAGTGGTATAATTAATCTCAGCTATGGATAGATTCCTTCTAGCAAAGGATAATGGGTGGTTGGTGTCTTTTGTTCCTGGTTGTGCTAACATAACTCCCAATGAAATGGATGAGGCATCGACATGCACATGAAACTCCTTGGTCCAATCTGGGAAAACTAGAATGGGCGTAGTAACCATTTTCTGTTTCAGTGTGTCGAAGCTCTGCTGGCATTCTTCAGTCCAACTAAACTGACAATCCTTTTTCAACATCCTCTCCATGGGTTCTGTAATCTGAGCATATCCCTTAATGAACTTCCTGTAGTAGCTTGTGTGTCCCAACACAGTGCACAGCTGTTTAACTATTGTAGGAGGGGGTAGATCAACTATAATAGCGATCTTGGATGGATCTACCAGCAAGCCCTGCTTGCATACAATATTACCCAATAGCACTCCAAATGGTGAAACGAATATGCACTTCTTCAAATTCATAGCAATTTGACACTGCCTACATTTGTCCAACATTAGCCTTAGAAATTCAATATGATTTTTCAACAATCTAAAAACAGTCCAGTCATTAAAATATGCTTCTAGAAATTTATGAAGAAACTCTTTGAATGTTTCAACCACCACCCTGGAAAAGATGGTTGGGGCATTCTTCAATCCAAATAGCATTACTGTATACTGGTAGGATCCCCATTCTGTGGAAAATTTGGTCTTGTGGAGATCTTCCTTGGCAATGCTGATCTGATGGTATCCTGAAAATCTGTTTGTAAAAGAATATACCTCCTGGCCTCCCACGTTATCTAACACTTTGTCTGTGAATGGTGTAGGAAAAGGGTCATGCAGACAAGCATCAGTCAACTTCCTGAGATCTACGCAAATCCTGATTTCTCCTGTTTTCTTGTCTTGCAACACCATAGGTCTTATCCACTCTGATTCTTCCATAGGTTCTATAATCCCTGCTTCCAGCATTCTGTCAATCTCAATCTTCACTTTTTTCTTATATTTAGGGTTCAATCTATAAGGTCTCTGTTTGACTGGTCTAGCATCTAGTTTTAAAGGGATCCTCATCTCTCCCATAGGTCCTTTAATACCCTTCATATCAGTGAAATTGGTCAGAAACAAGTCCTGATACTCATGCAACAACTCTGTAATCTTGTCAATGGTAGCAACATCCCAATAATCTCCAACATTGGCAAGCTTCGATGTCTCCTCTGTTCCAATATTGAATTTCTTTATCTTGATTGACTGTCCAATAAATGGTAACTCAACTCCTGGTCCTTCCACATATCTTTGGCCTTCTCTCTCTGCAATGTTCACCTTCCTCGGATCATCGTCTTCATCAGCATTGATGTTGTAACAACTCTGCAATTTCTGGAGGGGTGTAGTCCTTTCATCCTCTTCTTGTTCCAAAGGGAGGCTAGGTGACTCTTCAAATAATTTCTGTCTCACAATATGTCATGCTTGGTATACTAAAGGATATTCACTTTCAAATAAAAAGGTGGTTACAAAATTATGAATCATACCTTCCCAGTCTGCAGTGATGAGGCACAGCTTTGCTTGAAGATACTAGTTGATTGGTGTGTTTTCCAACGTGTTAATGAATTTGTGCGCCCACTGTTCTCGAGGGACATCGCTCCAAGATTCTTCACAGCTTCGCACATGGTACTTTGGGCAACCTTGACCTGTGTACCTTACTTCGAAACTTTCTGCTTGTGCCGAAAATCACGTTGTCATCAGAGTACGACATTGTACCCAATCTGTAATATTACTTTTGTGTGTCCCCCACCATCTTGCTGGTGTGGCCTTCAAGGCCTCATCTATTTTCAACAACCTCTACTGTTTTGTTACACTTTCTTTAAAATTTGATAGGAAGGCTTCTAAAGGGTTCAGACCATCAAATGTAGGTAAGTTACTCACTGTTGTGTCGATCCAGCGAACTTCTCTGGTTAATCTAGCACATCTTATGGTAGATAATTCATGCATTTGGTTCTGCCAGTTCTCTAGCACTTCTTCTGAATATGATGAACACGTGTTGTCACTTCGCCAGCTTAAGTTCCCTTCATTTGTAGGATTAATGTAGTATTTTTGTCTGGCTGTTAGATTGTATATGTTTTCTAGTGCGTATGAGCAATATTCTTCTCTGATGGGCTCTATGTATCGCTGACCTTCATTTGGATCTAAAGGTGCGATAACCCTCATGCCGTCTCCTTCAAAAGTCATATGTATTTTCTTTAAGTCAACAATAGTAGAGTTATTGAAGGCCCAATCAATTCCTAACAATGCAGGGTAAGAGCAATTGTCATCAACTATTTCAATTACCTCAAAATCTGCAAATGTTCTTATTCCATCAATTTCCACATGGACATGCTCCAATCATCCAAATGGGTTGACAACTTGCTGGTTAGCCATCATAATCCTGACAGGGGAATATATCAACTTCGGTTTTCCCATCTATGCCCAGGTTTTCTTCGTCATGACATTGACCTCTGACCCTAAGTCGAGGACCACATAGTCTATCTCATATTCTTCTATTTGAGCGTTCAAATGTAATTCCTTATTTGTCCTTCTCTTCTTACCTTTCCTAAGTAAGGGATCTATATTTCCTTTCTCATATTGTCTGATTAAATTTTGTAATTCTTGTACAACGCTTTCATCTTGAATCAACTTAATACAAGCGTATAAAAATTCCATGAGCTTGCTTACCTCTTTTCCTTCTTTCGGCGAAGCAGACTGATCAAATGCCGAAGGCATTCCACATTCTCTCACCTCTGGTCTAGTATTTGATGCAGAGCCTTGGTTTCCTCTGAATTCTTTCCTAGCTTCCTCAAACATCTGTCTGTCTTACTTTAAGTTTGGGTCTTCTCTGCAACTTTCCAGATTCCCAAATCTTTTGTAGTCTTTCCTTGTGTCAGTCTATCTTCTCCCATGAAAACGCCTCCTCTGGTTATAAAAATGAATCTAGGGTCTTCTCTGTTAGGTTCAACATAGATCAATTGCACTTGTGGGTTCTGCTGGGGTCCTCGTCTTCCCTGAAGCTTAGCTAGCAGTACAAGACAATCTTCTATAACATGGTCAAATGAGCTGTAGTAGCTGCAAGTGGTACAAGGGTTATGGAAATCCCTTGCAAGGTTTCCAATTTTTGTGCAATTATAATAGATGATCTGTCCTCAGCCTTGACCCATTCCTCCTCCTCATCCTCTTCCTTTGAATCCACCATGAGGATTGAAGTTTCCTCTCCCAGGAGAGTTGTACTGCGTAGTGTTTCCTTCTTGCTGTACTTCACCTTGGATATTATATATGTCTCTTGAACTTTCATGCATGAGATCATAATCCCTACAATCCTTATCATCATGCCCTACAGACTTACAGAATTTACAGTAAAAATTTGTAGGTGTCTGAACATACTTTTGCATGTAGTAACATTTACCAGTACGATGTCTATTTCTGCATACCTCACATCAGGGTAAGGTGACTTTCTTCAAAGGGCTCGGGGCTCCAGAAGCCAAGTATTCGTTGAATAGAGGGAAACGTTCCTTTTCATGGCCTTATGATCAACATTTGACACACCAGATGTCTTCTCTTTTATCTTTTCCCTTATCTTTCTTCATATCTTCGACCTGCAGAGACAAACTAGTTAGCTGACTCAGGATCTGATTCATACCCGAGTTGGATTCTCCGATAGGGGCTGATTCAAGATTCATGGTGATCTCCAACACCTCATCGAGAGAAGCAATATTCTGTTGCATCAGGGGAACTCTGATGTGTGGTAAGAGGGCAGCAATGAACCATTGTTTGTTTTGTTCATCCGGGATCTAAAAAGTTAATCGGTCTGTCAAGGTTTTCAATCTCTGATCGAATTCCCACACAGGTTTGGCCACCTTATACTTGATCTCTTTCAGATCTGTGGTACATTGTGACTCTGAATTAGGTTTCTTAAATTATGCAATCAACGCGTTCTTGATCTGATTCAATGTCTTAGGCTATGCAAGTCCTTGGGCAAGTTTCATGTACCAACTCAGTGCGCGATCTCTGAGAGTTGTACTGAATTGGATTCTTTTGACAGCTTCATCTGTGACAGTCTTAATGTTCCATATGACTTCACAGAGGAACCAACGATAGTCAGTATCTTCATATCCATCTCCCCTAAAGATAGGAAGTCTCATCTCATCTTCAATAGATCTTCCTAGGGTTCCTGACTGAATATGTGGTGGACTACTATGGATAGTGCTCTGGATGCTCTGATGACTGGGATTACTCTTTCTCCTTAAGAATGAATCAACAGGAAGGATAACAGTACTTACTTTGATGGTCTGCATGATTTCTTAGTTTTTAATTTCTCCTCGGCGAATTTCTTCATCTTGTCCTTCCTCTGTCCCAACGGGTTCTGAATGTTCTTCATTCGTCATATCTGCTTCTTCTCCACTGTAGAAACCCTCCTCCCCATAGTTCTGCTTAAACAGGTTTGCAATGTGGACCTCTCAGAACACTCTCCCACTGCGTGTATGTCTAGCTTTTGTGTCGTTGTCGCTGTCCGAATTCTTGAACATTAGCTTTTCTAGATCTGACCAGTCTACTGTATCTTCAAGATGTTCTTTTCATGCAATAGCATATTGATTCTCAACTTCAGGAATTGTAGAAAATTTCCTCTGGGTACCTTAAAGAAATATCTTTCAGCTTGGCTATATGACTCTACTCTGTCAACAATGAACTCTGTGATGTACCCTCCAACGGTACTATCAAACTAGTGATAAACTTCTCATGATACGGTGTTATCAACTTTCTTGACCTTGTTGATCAACTTCAATGTCCAAACCATAGGAAGTCTATATCAGATCTCAAACTGGGTATTGGCTAATCTAGCTAGCCACTCATATAGATCCTGATGGATCCCTCCAAATAATATCTCGTGTATATTAGTGAAGATATATCTTTCTAGCCAATCCTTAGTGCTAAGATTAGGGTTCTTATTCTGGGCTTCAACGAAGTCCTTCTCTTGGTCCTCTATCCACTTTTGAATCTCTGTCTTCGATGGAAACCACCTTGACATTCCCTTAAAAGGAATCCGGTCCCGGAAATAGAACCATTTGTTGGCATAGGGGCAGACCTAGGGTTCAACACTCAAGAGCACACCAACAAAGCCCTAATTACCGGCCCTTTCGGCAACACCTGTGAAGCATATGGAGTCTCACCCGAAGCAGTTATGAAGGGGTTGTAGGACAGATATTTCTATAACCAAAGAGAATATCAAGTGGATATAACACAGGAACAACACAACATTCATATATCACTTATCAGCTTGATCTACTCCATGCATATTTTATATCTACCTTAGCAATGAAATAAAATACATGGATGACAAATACAAAATACTAATTATACACAAAACAAAATATACGTGGTTCATCCTCTCTCTAGGGCTACGTCCACAGAACTGTTCTATATTATATTGAGGTAAAGAATATAGTTCGTGTCTGCTCTCTTAGCTAGCATATCTTCTTTCTTCTCCTCTCTTTCTCCTCCCTCCCTGTGCACCTAGATACAGGGTTGATCTTCGCACCCAACTAAAGATCTTACAATACCAGAAGGCTCCCCCACTTAGGAATTCTCTCTCGTAATACAATAATCACTCACATAAACATTGACAACCTATCTTGAGACCAACCCGACCCAATTTCTCTTGACCTCTATTTATACATTACAATAGATCACGGACAACCTTAGGCTGAAACCTAGGTGTCCAAAACCCTAGGTGTTTAAAACCATAGGTCAACTTGACCCATATTTTCAGAGCTTCGCCAACCTGTCTTTCCTTCCTTATCACGTGATGCTCCAAAGCATCTAATGGTGGCTCTTTCTGCTTGCTAAATTGTGCACGATCCTTCTTCCTTGCTGATATTTCATCCTTGATCTCCTCGTCCAACGTCTTGCTTTCCCGCACTTTGCTCCATCTTTTATTCTCTTTTGCTCACTTCAACCCAGTGACAGTCACGGTGTCTTCCGAGAAGTTCATATTTTACCTCTTCCTCCTTGATATTTTCTTCCTTTAACAACCCAGGGCCAACAGTGAGCCTCGTTAGCCAAGGCTGCATCACGACATTGCTCTTTGAGATGCTCGAGGTATAATATACGCTCTTCAAGTGGTGAAGTGTCTGGAAATAACTGTACTACCAAGTTTAGAGACAGAATCTGGCACTCTATGGGCAAGACTGCTTCCATCCCATAAACGAGTTGAAAAGGTGAGAAAATGGTTGCAGTCTTAATAGAAGTTTGGTAGGCCCATAATGTCGAGTACAACGTCAAATGCCAATTTGACTTGGCCGAATTGATCGTTCACTGGAGAATAGTCGTAAGAGATTTATTCACAGCTTCCACCTGACCATTCGCTTGTGGGTATTAGGGTGATGAATGTTCTTGCCTCAACCCAATATTTGACGTTAACTCAGTCATCATTTTGTTCTGAAAGTGACTACCATGGTCGACAATCTCTTTCAGGATGTCGAACCTTGATATTATCTAGTTGAACAAAAAGAGAGTTGCAGTCTCACCATCATCTTTGAACGTTGGCATAGCTTCGACCCACTTCGTGAAGTAGTCTACTGCTACGATGATATAATGATGCCCCCTTGCTGAAGGGGGGTTGCATGTAGTGTAATCAATCCCCCACTTGGTGAAGGGACCAATAGTACTGATACGAAACATGGGAGTAGGGTGTGTTCTCATCTTCCGAGAGAATATTTGACATGGGTGTCACTTCTTGACCAATTCAACACAATATTTGATTAATGTCAGCCAGAAGTAACTGAATCATAGGATCTTTTGGGATGTTGCCAACCCAGACAAATGACTGCCACATGCTCCAGTGTGGAAATCATTAACTACGATTTCTGCTTCTTCATGAATGAGACATCGACGAAGGATGCAATCTACAACTTGAGGATACAAAGTGTCCTCATGTATGAGATAGTTCTTGGCCTGATGGAATATACGGCGACGCTATCATGAGAAGTAGTGGCGGGGCACTTCAAAGTATGGATATATACTAGTACATCCTCATACCAGGGGTACAAAGATGTGATAAAAAACATGTCTCCTTTAATAGGCGATTCTTAGGGAATAACATCACCTGACTCAATCGGAAGTTCCGAGATGAGTTCCGGAAAGACCAATGACCTTTTGGATTTTTCCATAACAAAATCTAAGTCAAATTCCTAGAGGACGACTATCCATCTACTGATCTTTCTGCCAATTACTCGTCGTGTTAACACGTATTGAAACAGATTCACAACGACAATGAGGGTGGTCTTGCGAAACAAGATATAATGATGGAACCGTTGGACAACATGAACTGTTGTCAACACAAGTTTTTCAACGTTGGAATAATTGAGTTCCGATCCAACCAGGCCTCGGATCAGGTAATAAATCACTTTTTCTGAGAGAAAATCATCCTCCTGAACCAAGACCATACCGATGGTCGACTCTGCCACAGCCAAGTACAATAAGAAATCTTTATTATAATTGAGTGGCCGAAGTAGAGGGGTATTCATGAGGGCGTGTTTCAACGTTTCGAAAGAGCGTTGAGTGGCTTCATCCCAATGAAAAGGAACATCCTTCTTCAGTAAATGCATAAATCGCTATGTGATGTCGGCATAGATTGCGATGAAATGTCATAAAAAGTTCACTTTTCCTTGTAAACTTTGAAGCTGAAGGATTGTACGTGGGGGAGGCAACTGAACTATTGCCTCAATCTTGAGAGGATCGACCATGATCCCTATGAAACCTAGTAGATGACCCGATGTCACACAAAAACTGAATTTGTTTGCATTCAAGCGAATCCAGTAGTAGCGACATCGCTCAAAGATAAGTCAAAGGTGTGTGGGATGATCAACTCTCTTACGAGATCATCATGCTAAATCATCAAGGTAGTCTTCTACTATATGTTTGAGATCATGGAAAGAAAAAGACATGGCCCACTGAAAGGTAGCTCCAACATTTTCAGACCAAAATGCATCTTTCGATAAGCGAATGTACCCCACAAAAAATTGAAAGCGGTTTTGTTTGAGTCTTCGGGTTTGATTTGTATCTGATTGTATCCTGAAAAACTATCCATGAAATAAAAGGCCTCGCAACCTACTCATTCATCGACTATCCGGTTAATAAATGGTGTGGGGAAATTATCCTTTGGAAAGGCTTTGTTCAAATCATGAAATTCCATACATACGTGAATCGTACCCTATTTTTTCTTGACTAGAACAAGATTTGACACCCATTGAGTCAAATGGACAGGGTAGATAAAACCTGCTTTGAGCAGTTTCTCTACTTCAGCCTTAATAGTTGTTTCTTTCTTAGGATTGAATGGATGAAGCTTCTTTCAGACCAGCTTAGCGTCAGAATAAGTCATGATTTTGTGTTCAACGATTCTTGGATCAATGCCTAGCATTTCCTCGTAAGACCGGGAAAAAACATCGCGAAATTCTTTAAATAAATCCGTGTATATTCGAATCTCCTCGGGGGAACAGTCAACTCTGACGAGAATATTCTCCATGATGTTAGGGGTTTTGTAGATATCAATAGGTATCATTTCAATGATGTTTTCCATATTACCCTTGACGTAAATAGTGTGCATAACCAAGGGATATATAGGACAAGACCTATCTCCAATCATAGTAAAGGTGAAATCACCTGCTTCAATTCTTCTTAACTCTGGGAGGAAGTAAGATATGTGATGGAGATCATCCTAGGGTATGTACGGACTATCCATTTCTTCAATAATAGCTTCATCTGAGGGCAAGACTAAGTGTAAATAATCAGTATCGGCAAAGGAACCTTGAGCCCAAGTATGCTAGAGAATCAGATCTAACTCTTGTGCGGGAGTCGGATCAGGGTCGACGGAAGCTTGCTGGACTATAGAGTATGCAACTTCTGTCACGGACAAGGGCATGGCCATACCATGGTGCCCTGTCCCTTGCATTGTGGCCGATGGGGAAGGAAGAGGCCATTTATCGTTGAAGTAGGTCGTACGAAATGACGAGACTTGAAAAATCTCAACCTTAGGCTGGTCAGATATGAACCTAACATCGTCGGAAGGAGGCTAGTAATCGAAAGTACCCATCAAAGGTGGTCACAAACCAACCCCTATGTTGACGATGTCAGGTTGAGGGTTATCAATCATCAGGACCATGGATTCCCCCGATGAAGGGTCAAGATGGGAGAAAGACAACTGATCAATGGTCACGATCCAACCCTCATGTGGAAACAACAAGACCTAGAAAACTGTAGTGACCAATGATTGCATAGCATAGGTCCAACTCCTTCCTAACAAGGATTGTAGTCGAGAGATGCATCGACCACTTCAACCTCGACACACACGGTCTTCCCCCCTAACTGCACGAGAAAATAGGGGATGATACCATGTGGTCAGAATGAATGACCGTCGAAAGTAGTAAGAAGAGTCTATGACAAGGAAAAAATGGGTTGGCCAATGGCCTTCCAACATGCCAACGACATCACGGATGTCGAGGTGCCCTCATTAACCACCGTGCAAAAAATGTTTCGTGTAAATGTTTTCGTGGTGTAATCCACTACTATCTGAAAGGCCACGTGGTAAGGGAGACACGGTTTTAAGTCGGTCGTATCCAACATGATCGTACCCAGATTACAAGTCTCAGTAGATCCTAAGACGACTAATAGAGAATTTTTCTGGGAAGGGTAGCTCTAGAGGACCTCCAAACAGACATTGCACAAGGGGTTTGAGACAAATTTTCCACAACTGAGTAGTTCTAGGAGGCCCTTGTGTTTGGATTGTGAGAAGCTTTCTTGAATGCACCTTTTTTGATGCGTGTCATTGTTTCACCCAACATCTTATCGATCTGGAGAGGAAGAGGTGGGTTTTTGGATTCTTTACTCTTCTCAGAGGTGTTTGGAATTCTGTAATCATGTGCTCTAGTCAATATATAGGCATCACCTTTCATCATATACACATTTGCAGACAAAGGATTACTCGAAGATGGAGGGGGTCCTTAACCGCCCCCATCCGTGCTCGGAGAGGCTTGATTTAAATTTTGTCCATGTTGAAATGGGTTCATTAACACAATGGGCTGCTGCTGCGCCAATAAATTTTGGGCCTCAGCAAATTGAGGGAACTGATGAGTCAGGTGGTCATCCATGCATAGGTTACACGGATACTTTGACTTCTTCCTTTATGTGTTTTCCCCGCTAACATTATTGGTATGTTTCTTATCCCCCTTACCCTTCTTTCACTATTTCTTATTTCCGTCAGGCTATTGGGTGGCCTTTGGGTTTGTCAATTGCACACTGTGTACATCCGACGTTTGGGTAGGGGGGGCAGTCAGACTAGTGGTCTGGCTGGCCGCTTTCTGCTATATCGACAATTGCTGTAATTTTTTTGACAGCTGATCAACAAGTTTCGTTTTTGATGAACCAACAGTACCATCGGCATGTGGTCCAGCCCTCTGTCTGGTCTTGTCAAGTATTGACCGCGGTGCATCTGGAAAATTTTTGTAAAGTAAACCAGACTGAGAGTAAATCAGCTGTAGTTGTTGACCTCTCGTTATTGCATCTTCTTCAGAAAACACTCTCGATGTTGTGAAGTCTTTGGATAACTGGGGTACCAAAGACTTAAGGAACCACTCAAGAAGGAATGTTGTTGCGGATGGCACTTTTATCAAACTCTTCTGACATCTCCATTCTCAGATGTGATCGGAGATATGGTCCTCTTTTGTCTGCTCGAAGTTGGCTAGCGATTCGGTGCCGACATCGTATCTCATAGGTAATTGAAAATGGTTGAAGAAATCCATTGACAATTTGCCGAAGGAAGAGTATCTCGAGCGGTCGAGCTCAATGTATCATTTCACAGCACTCCCTATGACAGTGCGTTGAAACAAATGCAACTGGACAGAGTCATATTTCAATGAATTGGATGAGCACCAAAGATGAAAGGTAGTCACATGATCGGCTGGATCTTCATTAGGTTTAGCTTCGAACTTTGGAATGTCTGAAGGAACCTTGGTTGACATCGGAGGCCAACGTGGATTGTGACATATAGGGTCATTCAATAACCTTGTCAGGTCTGGCAAATGGAAAGTTGCTAGAAATGGTAGCTTGGGTTGTTGATTATAACCATGGAAAAAGGAGCCTGGAGTTTTACTGGCACTAGGTTTCCAGGAAAAGTTAGGTTGTTGGCTAGGGTTCTCATAAAAATGATGGCCATGACCAGCGTATGGATTCTGCGCATGTTGTGACATCATCGGTTGACTCCCGTTATAGGACGTAGAAGGTTGGGCTTCCATTGCATTCCAAGGATCAGGGATTATTTTAAGGATGGAAATTTGTTTTAAAATGTAGAAACCTCGACGAATATTATTGATCCTTCATATGCCAACTATAAATGTTTGGCGATATTTTTGTAAAAATATTCAAATTTATAAGGATTTTATATAGTTTTTATAAAATTTTGGCGATTTTTAAGGTAAAATAATTTTATACTATAGAATTTGGGCAAATCATTTTTAAAATAGAGAATCTCATTTTTGGAAAAACCATGGAAAATTAGCCCATGAACGAAATTTATCCCCTAAAATCACCCATGCCAAGGATTTTGGGAAGGGTTACCCCTTGTTGATGTGATAGGCATAGGTCCTGAGCCTTGCCCGGGGTTCCATTGGATATGGAAGGGGTTTCCCCCGGTTGACATCCCTGACGAGGGAACTGATCCCTGCCACAAATTCCAAGGTCCTTGTGGGGAAGGAATTCCTAGGTTTGCCCCTTGTGCAGGAATAGTACCTTGCATAGGATTTTGTTATCCATAACCGGGGTTTCCCCTGGCTGAGACGACAATTGATGAGAAAGCGTTGTTACCAAATGCGTCGAACAAAGAGAATGGAGTCAAACCTACCAACATTCTATAAGAAGGAAGTCCTTGAATACCTACTCCAAATGAGCTCAAGCTTACGTTTGGCCCGGCGGGATGCTGGTGAGCACTGCCAAGCGAAGGGGACAAAGGAGATATATGACCCCCTCTGTAAGGGAAAGAATTATGGGAAGCTAAAGTGACCCCCATGGATCCTTGCAGAGGAGTGTTAGAGCTCCCTGCCCCCAGACCTAAAGTTTATAGAGTGGAGTAGGAAAGGATAGAGTTCGTATCGAAGCCAGGCATCCCATATGAGAACGGAGGGCCTGTCGCACTCTGGGTGAAAGGAGTAGTGATCGACATGATAGACATAATCATACCATTGCCGGAGGTAGAGGTGGTCGAGACCATGGTGGTCTGGACCGACGATGGTTGGTTAGCAGGTGGAACACCCCCTGTAGTGATAGCCATAGAGGGAATATGAGAATTCCCTGAAGAAGTCGCACGATTTGTTTCCATTTCTGGTTGTGATACTATCTGGTGCTCGTAAGGATAAACTTGTATGAAGATGGGCACCGATAGGTCAGTGATCGGAGGATCATATGGATGGAGAGCTTCCTCTCCAAGTTCTGAAATGGTTGGTTCCTCCAGAATCGAATTTTATTCTCTTAGATATGGGTCGGGAACAACTTCCTGTGACCCGGTCGCCTCAAAAGACCCTTGTTGGTCTAGTCTTCACCTTAGCGGTGGCGGGGGTGGCTCCAAATTAACCGGTGGAAGGCCAAGAAGCCTTCATGACCAGTGGTTCTCCCGATCCTCCACTATGTGAGAAGATCAATGACACACTAGGGATGTTTATTAACGTTCAAGAACCAACACACACTAGAAAAAGTCCCTATGAGATAAGACAAGCAGGTCACTAGCCAGTTGGAAGAACAGTTACACCAACCAATACTAGATCAACTTACCGATGCAAGTGAAAATCGAATACGGAATCACCCTCCAGGTATACTCTGCAAGGAATGGCCCAATTTCTTCCCTAGGTACCATGGTATACTCCTGCAGTGACTTGTGTAAGTCTCTAAAATAATGGAAACTAGGTTGCCAACGCGCAAATAGTCACCAGGCGGGTACAGTCAATAGTCGGGTGGACCGCAATGAGAAGGGTATCAAGCCCGAAACCTATCAAGGGTATCGAAAGAAAGTGTTCTGGAAGACAACTGAAGAGATTGAATGGATTTGAGAGCCACGAATCTCCATGGAAAATGCGATCAACAAAATCTCAAGATAAACCCTCTATATGCGTTCCCCACTACACTTGGTCCGACTTTGGAGGTTTTATCTCCGCTACCTTTTCGCACGTGACCTCATGTTTATCCCCTGTGTTAGAGGGGGGTCCCGGAAAACTTTCACGATACTAGACTTTTTAGCACTCCCTAGCATAGACTCTTATGTTTGTTTTTTGCATCCTTGAAGAGTTTCCTCTCCAATCCTAAATCAAGGCTCTAGCCTAGACTAAATTGATGGACCCTACAAACATAAAGTCTAAATTTTTTTAATTAAGCATTAATTTTAGTCACTGTCTTAAGTCAAAGGGAACAAAAGTGAAACCAATTATGTTTTTAAGAGACGAAAGAGAAGAGCATGTAATGAAACTGAAAACAAACTACATCTTCTTCATAAATTCATATTTGCACATTTAAACTCTTTAACCAATTTTTCAAACTACTTTTTTTTCTAAGATCTTTTAACAAAAAACTCAAAACAAGATTTTGCTCGGCTATGAGCTACTTATTTTCCTAAGTCAATCAGCCAAGAACTTATGAAATCATTCTTTTTCCTGATTATTAATGCAAACAACCAACTATTTAACCAAACAACGAAAGTGAAATCTATATTTTTTTTATTATGCTTCCAAAACAAGAAATTTCAAACTGTATTATTTTCTTCTTTTTTGAAGAAAAAGGGGAAAAATAAAGACAAGACAAAACCAAGAAATGAATTATGGCCCTCCTACGGATTGCAAAGAGTCACTAACCAAACCCAAAAAGGATGATTGGAAAAGACTCACAGATTTGTCTCAAACCCTATAAAGAAAACACAAGAAATCTTTGAAAAAAGAAAAGATAATATTAAATTCAAACCTAAGCTACAGAATGTTATAACAGAGACCAGGAATGGATCAAGAAAACCCCTAGGAATTACAACTTCTGACAGGGAAGAGGATGACTGCCCCTTATATAAAAAAACATTCCTCAACACAGACACGCTACTGGCACTTCAACAACCAACGTATGTACGTGGCCTTTCCAAAGGTAGGGCACGTATGTACGCCTACAGGCTCACTGCAGGCCACGCACACCTTTGTAACTTCTCAAAGATGAAAATTAATAGTCCAGCAAACCAGGCAGGGAGTACTGGCATTGAAAACCAGAATCTCTTAAAGACACATAATCTTACTTTGATTAAGAAAATGCATGGAAACTTTGATAAAGAAAAGCTAATATGAGGTTATACCTAGGCTACAGACTACAACAACATAGACCAGGACTAGATTAAGAAAACCCCTAAGAAGGATCACTTCTGATAGGGAAGAGGATGATTGCCTCTCCTTTAAAAAAATATTTTCTGAACTCATTCACGCTACTGACACTTCAGCATCCAACGTATGTACATGAGTTGTCTAAAGGTAGAGCACATATATACGTGTGCAGGTCTTCTACAGGCCACGTATACCTCTGTAAATTCCCGAAAAAAAAACAACAGTTAAGCAATCAAAGAAGAGAGTACTGGTATGGAAGAACATAATTCGTACAAACTTAGAGTCTTGCTAAAACTCAAAAAAAGGTAATCAAACCAATTTAAAACAACCAAAAAATTATCCTCCAAAAAACCCTAGAGAACTTCCCTAGTACGGTAGCCAATTCTGATGTGGGTGGGAAAACCCCCCCAAGGACTAGCACTAAGGGTTTTGTAATGCATGCATAAATAACCATCTAAAGTCTCCTACTTTTTACTATTATCCTGGCATAGACCCCACATTCATGTATAAAACACAAGGATAAAAGGATCCGGTGACTCTACCTTGAAATCCACGTTTGGTGTCGATCGTTTTGCGTTCGGTTGCTCCTCAACTGCAAGTCTCCTCCCAAAGCCAATCTGCATTCACAAACAGACAAACAAAGAACTACGAACATGCATCTTATATATGAATTAGTGGGTTAGATGTTCTAATAAAATATAAATAAAAAATGAATATTGAACACCTCGTATGGAGGGACGAGAAAAGTAATTCTTTTTATTAACCTCACCAAAGTCACTTACAATGGTGATATCGGCTACTGCTCCTTGAATCTGGTCCTGGGTTCCTCTTCAACTATGAACCAACTTCTTCGCATAATCTTCTCCTCCTCAATTCTCACAAAATGGTTGCAAAAGATTGGGGCAAGGGGAATACAAAAAAGGGCAGAGTTTCTTTGCTCTTATTTTTCTCTCTTCAAATGGGACCCCTACCTCTTCTTTTATAGGCTAAAAGAGGGTAGTTATCCGGTTGAGTGACCGACTATGGGTGGTTAAACGGTTTAGGAAATTACCTGGAAATCTGTATTACATCTGCAAATTTCTATTTTTTGTGCTTTTGTCAGTATACGCGGGTTGTAATGGGTCAGCTAGAGTATACACCCGGGCAACAGTGGTGCAGGGCACGTACATATTCAAAAGGTTGGTTTTTAGAAGAGCTGTTCAATGGTGGCTTGGAAAAAAGTGGCAAGTGAGAAGGCATGATGCTAGGTATGCATGTTTGGTGAAAATTAGGGTTATAACATCATAAAATCTATATCAGTGGTATCATAGCGGTCTAATCCTTGTTGTTCTTAGTGCATGTCCTTGACGAGGTCAGGGTACAAAGAGTTGGGTCTCGAGCTTATTTATCTTGAGGTCAAGAGCTATCACACACCTGAGAGAACTCCCATGGAGGGAGAAAATAAATATGATGGGACATGAGACCTTTGAAACTATTTCTCAAGGAATCCCTCGCATAATATAAGAATGAGATTATGAATAGTTTTGCGCAAATCCTTCAACGACTACCAACAAGCAACACATATTCCTTGATCGTAGGTGTCTCCCCTTTCATGGTATAGATCAAATTTGATATTCCTATATCTGATAGATGCAAATGTTGTAGACAAATGGTTGAATCTGCTAGACGGGTATTTTTTTTTCATAAATTTTCCAATAGAGAAAATATTACATTTGCGCTCCTCTAATTTGTTCCCCATGTCAAATATTGGTGGGAGCCTTTCTGTGAGAAAAAGGAAACGGAGGAAACCTCATTATTTATAGTCGCACTCACCTAGGAGTTCTTCAAGAACGCTATTAAGGAGCAATACTACCATGTTGGAAGTTATGATGACATGTATACAAGATGGACCACATTGCGGCAGGAAAGGGACTAAATAATGCCAGAGTTCACAAATATCTTCCATACCTTTCTCACCAAGATGGCTATCAAATATTTTGAGTGAAATATGGTGCTCGAGTACCACAACGGTCTACATAGATAAATATAGACAAAAATGGAGTTTTTGGACATCTCTTCTTTGGGTGCGACCTATCGATATGCTCTCAAAATCAAGTAGAAGATAAAAAAAACAATGCAACAACTTGGTTACAGAAACCCATCACAACATAAGTAGGGAATGGGAAGCCCCAAACTGCAAAGAAAAGGGAAGAGCAAAGATGGAAAGCCTTAGGAAAACTAGTATAAGCCACAAAAAAGGAAGGACAATGGAAAGATGAAGAAAGACACTGGGAAGTGGTGTGACTTCCATAAGAGCCCTTAACATAGCATTGTTGATTGCTGCTCAAAACATTCCTTGCTGGTTGAGGTGAAAGCATTTGAATCAAATGTGGGTTCTGACTTAGTGTTGGAACAAGAAAAAGGGAGATGGCTTATTGAGGTATAACATAGTGCCACTGTTGCTACCACCAAGATCCAGCCTGATGAACCTAATGAGCCAGAGAAAGGAAAATGCCTCTTTAATTCACAGATGTGGGTGAAGGGTACTCCATTACACTTCATTATTGATATAGGTAACTAGAATAACCTCATCTCAACAGAGGCCATCAAGCGGATGGACTTGCCAACAATGCTAGACCTGCAACCATACACCATCGAATGGCTCCACCAAGGAAGCGTTCTCCGCATCACCCAACAATGCTTCCTATCCTATGGCATCAAGCCCTTCAAAGATGAGGTATTGTGTGATGTCACTTCCCTTGAAGTTTGTGATGTTATTTTGGGCCAACCTTATTTCTAGAAATGTCATGTTGTCTATGATTCTAGGCCTTACATTATTATTATTACTTTGGACAGGAAATTTTACAAGATACCTGAAGTAGTCCTACCCACGTCCATTTCCTTGATCTCTACCAAACAATGCAGGAAGGTCATCGCTTGGACTGGGAAGTTTCTCTTCTTCGTGATTCACTCTCAAAATGAGAGAAAGGTTACAACCACATCTATGGCCTTTTTTGTTGATCTCTCCATGCAGTAGAAGTAAGTGGATAAGGTCATGGAAGAATACAAATAAATCTTCTCCTCACCCACTGGGGTACCTCTACACTGTTAGGTCAAGCATTTAATCGATATGACCCCCAGTGCACTGCTACCCAATGGGACAGTCTATCACAACTCTCCATTAAAAAGAGAGGAGATAAAGCATCAGATTCAAGAATGGCTCCAAAAGGGGCACATTAGACCCAAATCATCATCATGTGGAAGCCCAATCCTACTTGTGTAGAAGAAAGACAAGATCTAGTGAATCTGCATTGATTACCGAGCCCTAAATAAAATCACAGTCAGGAGTCAGTACATGATTCCTCGAATCGAGGATCTCCTTGAATAGTTCAAGTTGGACAAATAATTCAGTAAGATTGATCTAAAGTCTGGCTCCCATCAGGTCCCAATAGAGCAAAGAAATGTATGGAACATTGCCTTCAATTCCAAAGAAGGTCTTTTTGAATGGTTGTTCATGCTCTTTGGTTTAACAAATTCCCCAACAAATTTCATGTGGATGATGGAAAATATCTTGCATACTTTAACCAATTATTTTTTGGTGGTGTATCTGAATGACATCCTCATCTACAACAAGAATTAGGTAGAACACTTGCAACATATTCAACAGTGTTTTCACACTCGACGACAACACAAGCTATATGCAAATTTGAAAAAATTCTCCTTCGGCATGGACAGGGTCTAGTACCTAGGATACA